>CM076581.1:1456817165-1457007352 GCA_034641835.2 Pinus albicaulis
ACATTATAGACATGTTGATTTCATGAATGAAGATGACTTAAGTGGATTCCCAGTTAGAGGGAGAATCTCTCCATAAGATCCTTACTCTTATTACCATTGGCGTTATATGTATATTCTTTACTGTTGAAGTGTGATTTATGGGAATTAATAGACAAATATCTAACATTGTTTATCTGCAACAAAGTTATGATATGAGAAGAGAGATTTTTCCTTAGCTATAAGCCTCAGTCGCACATAACGAGGCTTACAAATGGAAGTAAGGTAAAACACGCGACTTTAGTCTCCCAACATAGAAGAAGGCTTATGGGTGTGACTATGCCAATTGGATACACAAAGAAATTTTTGTGCATAAAATCAAATGTTCACTTGAAGGATGTCAGTACTATAGACATGAATCAGATAACTAAAAGTTCTATAAGCAAGGAATTTTGAATTTTTACCATAATAAGACTGAACTTGTGTTTGTAGGTGACCAAGACATGCATATAGATATGTCATTATGATTAACCATTGAAGTTTTTGTTGCAAGAGTTTTGCATGATTTAGATGATATGGATGCATAATGTTTGGCATGATGCTTGATAATGACTCAGAATTTTGACTTGATGATTGGGACATGTTCTAGACTGTAGATCTCACTACGATAGAAAATTTGGGATTTGACCTGATGACTAATGGTTTGATTTGACGACTAGTGATTTTCCTTGATAAAATTGTTGTATGGGCATATTGACTTTCAGCGACTAATATTTTTATTTGATAATGGTCAAAGTATTGGCAGTTGTGATTTAGTGTGAAGTAATCTCACAATAAATGGATGGAACCTATTCTTGGTGTACGCATTTGCATCTAGTGACTTATATTACGATAAATAGGATGACTTGATATTGTTTAATTATTGATAACTTGACATTTGGATGGAGTTTGGTTTGATATTGACCATGGAAACTAGTTGACATATCAATAGAAGAAGCCATGACTTGATGAGAGCTCTATCTATCACATGGTCTAAAGAATATTATACTATGATATTGATGATTTTGATATTAGTTATGATCTAGAATCTAAAATTTTATAAGATGAATTAGTTGATTTGATTGCAAAATATTGATTTGTGTTAGACTGAACATATTGGTTTGGTAAAGTGTTATGATTGTAGAGAGAATTGTATATGACTGCATTAACAGTTATCTGGTGAAGCCAAGATGATGTGTTGATCCATGTTCCAAGGTATGATTTTGATTTTGGTTTTATATGATGACGATCTACTATTGAGAAATAATGAGCCTTGGATGATCTACGTAAGAGGGAGATGACTTCTGAAACTCGAAATAATGAATCATGGCATGGTTTATGAAGTTGGGAAAAGAAAAATATATATTGTGAAGCTATTGAAGAAGTATTGGAAAGTGCAAATGAAAATCCTTGGACACTTTGATAGAATTTCAAGAAGTTGTGAAGAGATATTATTGAACTAAACTTGGAAACCGACAATTGATTGAAGCATTTATTTTTCTATTGAACAACTATCCATATATTTTGTACATAGAACGTGAGTTGATTCATCATTGAGCCGCTTCACAGACATATAGTTTCCATTAAGCACCCTTCGAGATATTTTCATGGAATTCTCTATATTTGAAATTCTTCCTATGATATGTGATGGAATGGTTGTACAGATGATGTTTTGGGATGAGAAGTCACAGCTTTAAACACGACCAAGGATGAGTACGATGATTTCTAGCATGAATAAATATGAGGCAGGATGAAGAATGTTTTTGGAGAGATGTTTGAGAAAGTTCTAGATATGACATTGATACATTTTGATGAAAAAGAGTGGGTTCCGATTGGAAGAGAATACCATATATAGTTGTGAATGAAATACCTTCATATATTGAGATGATGTTTATGTACGAGACACACTTAGACTTGTGGTTGGAACTTATTTGAGAGGGAGGATGATTATGGTATCCTTTTTGTGATATATATGTATATTTTTTTCTAACACAATATTTGATTTGATGTCCTGTATGAATATGAGACAAATTCTATTGATACATTATGATTACCAGATATGAGTACGATGATATCACTGATTGAGAACACTGAGCCAACTATTCCCCCCTGTCTGAGCTCCCAGGGTGAGGAATTGAGATAGAGGGCTCCTGGGGTTGAGGGAGCTCTGGAAAATATGGTATCATCCTTATCTATTACCCATAGGGTTGGAGTAGTAACTCACCTTATATTGGTATTTGTGGAGTATACCTAGTTGGAATCATACCCACAAGCCAGGCATGTTGGGATCATTGCCCCTCCCCGTCTGAATGACGAGTTGAGGAGGCTTGGAGGTGTGTGATCCTTAAATCTTGGTAAGTTAGGTGTCTTGTTCAAGCTTAGATTATGATGCAAGTGTTCTACCACATGACTATTATGGGTCATTCCTTAGAATATTTGTAGGAAATAGGATGGGTTGAGTAGTTTTGGTTTGTGTATCTTGGGAGGTATTCCAGGCCCTAGGGTTTAGGGTTTGGAGGGAAAAGTGCCATAAGGGTCACTTGTGGGTTTGGAACCCAGGTTTGAGGTTTTCAACCAAATGTTTTTTGGGTATTTCTAGGAGAATATTTATACATGTGATGGAATGAGACAATTAAGGGCGTAAAGGAGAATCTAGCACTTCGAGAATCATCGAATTTTGAGTTGTAGAAATGGAGACATGAATTTTTTAAGGATAACGATGGGTTTGAAAAGTATGCATGTAGGTTGGCTTAATGTGTTTTAGGCTCACAACAGTTGGAAACCCCTCATTATGACGTTTTATGGAGCCCCTTGTTTGTGTATAAATAAAGGGTGCTGAGGAGTCATTACGACATCCATTCATGCAATGTTTTCTCTAGACAAGGATTCGGTGGAGGAAGGAAGTCTATTACTACCCTGGTTGCAAAAAAAAGGAGGCAGAACAATGAGGTATGGGAGGTTTTTTTTAGGGTCAAAATAGAGGTCTGAAGTGTTATGATGGAGGATGAGTGTGCTAGCTATTAGGCCAATTTATTAAGGGATAAAACACTACTAGTTTGAAGATGTTTGGGCACTATTTTGGGACTAGTTTCTATAGGTGTGTTTTTGTGCTAGGCCCGCAAGCCATAACACCATAGCTGGGATTTGTAGGAGGTTATAAAGGCTTGACACCTATCCCAAATTGCAACATGGCTAAGGAGGATGTCTTCAAGGGTGTGCCATAACCCACTTAGGGATTGTTTGTTGATTTTTGGGTGGATTTAGGGTTGCAGCAAGTGCCCTAACCATAATTGTCACAAAAAAACAATATGCACACATAATTGGAGCAGGTTTTTAGTGGAGCGTTGGGTCAAGGTTGACCAGTTTGGATTAGTTTGATAATGAATCTTGTTGGTGCCGTGTGGAGCATAATCTATCCTAGGAGCATAATATATCCGTGGTGGCGAAGAGTCTATCCTAGGAGCGTAATAGACAATGTATTATTTGGTGCCATTGATCTGGTGGAGGGAAATATGTTGGACACCTAAAGTAGCCCTAGACGAGATATATTGACGTGACAAAGAGGAGTTGAAGGTTGTGTGAATATTGGTTCTGAAGTGCAACACTTTGATGGAAGAAAGCGGCTTCTATCCTGAAAATTGAAGCTCAAGAATTAGGCATACCCATAGAGAATATTGGATCAACCCATGAAAACTCTACATAAGTGATTTGCAACAGTTTTAGGTGGAAACCCTCTTGGAGTCTTGATGTTTAGTGGCCTTGATGGACTAAGGAACTACTAGTGAGAAGTATGGAAGAAAAGGACCGGAAGGATGAGACACAACATCGAGTTTTTCATTGTATATTATATACCATAGACTATTTTATTATTTAGATTTTGGTTTAATATAACAAAGATTGGTGATTGTACATTATTGTACATTTTTTTTAAAATTGTATAATTTGTGCATATGTGATTTACTGATCTATATTTCGGCCATGCAAAGTGGTTCATGGTTGAGATTCTTGGTTAGGTAATGTCAATGATTTTAAGACTCTAACCTAGACCCAAGGTCGTTGAAATTCAACATGATATCAAAGTGTGTCTAAGATACTTTGAAAGTCAGTGAATTAGAGTTGTGTGCAACGAAGTACAACATGAGAGGGATTTGGTCAAATTGTGAGTGAATGGATCACTGCAATGTCAAAGTTGTCGACAGGTCTCTGGTATGAGGATAGGTTGGAGGGGTTGTCCAACTATACTCCTTGGAAGGAAAGCATCAAGTTGCTCTTGCAGGTCAATAGGATTTTGGATTTTTCCAAGAAAGAGATCAAGAAGCCAACTGACCATATAGAGTTGGATATATGGAAATATTTGGATATGAAGGTGAGGTTGATCATCCTTGATAGTGTGAAGGATTGCTTAATACCTCATTTGTCCAGGAAGAAAAATTCAGATGAGATGTGGATGGATCTTCTGAATTTGTTCCAGAATAAGAACGAGAACCAGGTACTGGTATTGGAGGATAAGTTGAAGCACACCAAGATGATAAAGGGTGGAGGAGTGACTTCATATCTGACGAGGTTGTATTAGGTCAGAGATGAGCTTGCTCCCATTGGTGTCAAATTTTATATGGAGATATGATAAGGATTTCCTTGAAAGGGTTCATTGAGGAATGGAAGCCCTTCATTAAAGGAATCATTTCCAAGGATAATTTTCTAGACTGGATAGACTATGGGACAACTTCATTTGGGAAGAGTTGCGAGATTAGGATATTCATCCATCAAGGAAGGCAGATTAGGACATGGAACTTGCAACACAAATGAAGGGTAAGCTAAAGAACACTACAAGGAAAATACCCTCTGGCAGATGTTTTTGAGGAATCCCTTATAAAAATAGCCCAGATATCTGTTTGTAGCGGAGGTTTCTAGAGGAGGCTGGCGGGTGGAGGTTTTTGCGGTTTTTTTTGTCCGGTGTGTTTCTCATCTTACATCGCACTGGTGCATTCAACTAGAAAAGCACTGGTGCATACTACAAATTGGCACACCAAGACACCGTTCTTTCCATACAAACCCTCCTGGTGCATCTAATTACATAGATTCAACCATGGTGAGTAAAAAAAACCCCCTCAAAAACTGAAACAATATGGTGAGCTTGGAAGAAACCGCCTGGTGCGCCTAAAAAACCAGCACACCAGAATAAGGTTAAATAAAAAAAAATTACGACCAAAAAAACACATTTTCACTTCTTCAATGCTCCAGAGCTCTCAAGAACCGGTGCATATTTCCCTTGTGCGGGTGCCTTGCTATTGGTGCTCCCATTGCATGCACTGCTGCCGTCCATTGCCCACCATCTTGATTTCGAATTTTGGAAAATGGTGGGAAAATTTAGTTTTGCAAATTCTACAAAAAATATGCCTCCTCGACGCCCAAATGTACATGTATTTTACTTGTTTCTCTATAATTAAAATTTTTAGCGGATTATTTTTGTAAAAAAACTTAAAATTCACCCTTTTTTATTTTCTTTTTCCCGCATGGTGTGCTTGAGCTGTTCGCCTTGCACTAGTTCGTAGTGCTGCCTGTAAATTTACAGGCTGACCGCGATCAGTGCTAATGGTAACCTCACCCGTTCTAGTGCGGTACCGAAACAACACACTGTGTTTTTATTAAAATACATAAATTGCGGTGCAGTCGATTAACCGCCACACCGTTGACTATGTCCAAGTTCGGGAGGGTGGTGCGTTGACCAAACTATGCACCCCGGGGTAGATATTTTAGTTAGCACACCGCCCTCTAGACACCGATCCATAGTGAACTGTGCGTTCATGTAAATGACCACACCGTTGACCATGTACTGATGTTAGGAGGGCAGTGCGCTGGCTAAACTATACGCCTTGAGGCGCATAGTTTGGTTAGCGCACTGCCCTCCTGATATTGGTACATAGTCAACGGTGAGGTCGGTTATACCACCGCACTGTTGATTGTGTAATGATGCCAGGAGGGCAGTTCACTGACGAAACTATCCACCCTAAGGTAAGTAGTTTGGTCAGCGCACCACCGTCCCAAATTTATACATAGTCAACGGTGCGATCAATTAAATGACCGCATTGTTGAAAATTAACTAATGTTTCGCGGTGCATTGACGTAATCATCCACCCCGGGATGGATAGTTTCGTCAATGCACCACTTGAGAAAGTAAAGTTCGTGTTGTGCGGTGTGATGAAAATTTCTAGGCAACACACGCACTGACTGTTGCATGACAGTTTTTTTTTGGCGCGCCGACTGATTTTTTTTTTTTTCAAATATATATATATATGTATCATTTAATAAAAAAATTGTATTTAAGATGTGAATCATTCAACGACGTCAAAGGAGAGAAGAGAGGGAACATCAGGAACATATGGCAGACAATATAACGTGTTTCACCTATGGGAGGCACGGGAGAGGGAGAGAATTATGTACCCTCACCCTATTACGGTAGCCACCCAGCCGCTCCTAAGGGAGGAAGGCCTCCTCAAGTTCTATGAGGAGTCTACATCCCTGAAGGGCCATAATGGGTTATTGTGACAACTTATCTTCAGGTGGAATTCCCATCGACAATCTTTCCGGGTTGGTCCTAACCAGTGGTACGCACCCATTGAGTAGTACATGTATTTTATTACCGGCCTATTGAGGAGAGGGAATAATTTGCCCTCGTTCCGAGAGGTCCCCATTGGCTATGCAACAAGGAGTCAGTTGGTGTACTTACAAAGATACATTAGCACCGATATACTGTCTCCTATATATTTTCAGGTCTCCAGTGGTCAGTTACATATTGCTTCGCTTGGTGGAGAGGAGGTAAGGTGCCTCTCACTTCTGATTTTGACCATTGCACAACATAACAGTGATGGGAAACACATTAGTTGCCCACTTTTATTTTATGTTGATTCTTTGTTACAGGTGCCATGACTTGTGAGGTGGTCTACGATTTTTTTGTGGCAGTTCTATACAAATTTAGATAGATGTCGTGCTCAGGCACAAGGGAGGGTGAATTTCCATTTTTCTTCAGAGCTATTTTGTTTATTTTTTGAGAGGTTTCCAAAGATGAGGCCTAATTTTGTTCAGGAGCCTCATAGGATGATGATGCATGTATCGATGCAGATGTGGGGACAAATGATGCCCAAGAGGGCCAAGTCTGACTTTTCCATGAGGATATCTCATGATGCACTAGAGTTACTATCCAGTGTTGATGATCACGCCTTCGTTCTTATCCCATGTCTGTATGCTGATTTGGATTGGAGAGGGTGTGCCAACACCCTCTTCATAGTTAATGAGCCGCCGGATGATATAGGTAATATTAGTGTTTTCTTTAAATTTATTCTAACTTGTTCTATAATTTTTTTTTATTAAATTTTTTAATAAAATTGTCTAATTATTTTTGTCTACTTATATATATTTTGTAGATATTGGGTCATTTGTTGGCGATGAGATGCCACCGCCACCAAAGGATCCAGGTGTAGATCGTGATGACGATAAGGAGATGGCAAATGTGGAGGATAAGGCCGGTGACAGACCACCTATCGCCCATCATGCAGGCCAGAGGTGTGTACCAATACTAGTGAGGCTCAACACTAGATTTAGGATGGAGTTGGGCGAATTAACTTCGTCGATCTTTAAAGTGAGGAGGGAGTCAATATGACCACTATCGTAGAGATACAGCCGAAGGATAGGTTGACAACGATATGAGAGGCATGCCCCGTGATATGATGACCTTGATGCAAGATAAGCCCATTGGAGCTACCAAATTACTGGCACGGGCGAGGAGGGCCAGTCGACGTAGGCATGGTGGAGATGCAGTACGTTGATAGTCGAGTAGTGGTGCATCATATGATGATCACCATCAGGGGAGTGATCATCATTCACTTCATGTCAGAGATGAGAAGCCTGCAGCATCCAACAATTATGATCATGAGCAGGTTGGACCATCCACGCCGAGTCATCATGAGCAACCTGCAACATCCAACAGTCATGATCACGAGAAGGCTGGACCATCCACGTCGAGTCATCATGAGTAGGAAATTTCTCCTGATCAGCATGAGGAACCTCCAGATCAACAAGCACGTGATGATCGACATCTATCTGAGCTTGTCGAGGCTGCACCATTGATTGAGCATGCCTCGACTAGTACTACTATTGATGTACCACCAGTTAATATTTGACATTTATATTACAGTTGTATATTTTTGGCATTATATATATATATATATATATATATATATATATATATATATATATATATATATATATATATGGTCCATGTATTTTATGTTCACGTTGCAGTTGTACTTAATTTACATGTTGGTGATCATTATGATGTGTATATTGTTAGGTCATGTTAGATATGTTCATTTAATGTGCAGCTTACAAATATATGTGTATGTGATAGCAGTTATTTGACATGAGATGTATATTTGATGTCTGTGTTGTGATGATGTTATACAATGCTTGTGTTTTGTTAGATGATCATGATCACGATGATTAGATGATGTTAGCAAATTTGAATGTTTTTTTTAGTCGAATATGATATTTGTACGATGGTTATCATGATCATGATGTTTATTTTTAATTTTAAATCATGATATTTATTAAATATTATGTCGTGATTGTAATTGAAATTTTAATTTTAATTGTATATAAAATTGTAAAATTATAATTGTAATTGTATGTAAAATATTTGTAAAATTGTAATTGTAATTGTAATATTTAATTTATTGTGAAATGATTGTAATTGTAATTATAACTGTATGTGAAATTGTAAAATGTAATTGTCATTTTAATTGTAATTGGTAAAATATTTGTATAATTTTAATTGTATTAATGTGAAATTATTGTAATTGTAAAATTGTAATTGTATGTAAAATTCTAAAATTGTAATTGTAATATTAGTTGTAATTGTATGTAAAATATTTGTAAAATTTTAATTGTAGTAATGTGAAATGATTATAACTATAATTTTAATTGTAATTGCATATATGTAAAATTGTAAAATTGTAATTGTATGTAAAATTCGAAAATTGTAACTGTAATTGTATGTGATTGTAAAATTGTAATTGTAATTGTATGTAAAATATTTGTAAAGTTTTAATTGTATTAATGTGAAATGATTTTAATTGTAATTGTATGTAAAATTCTAAAATTGTAATTGTAATTGTATTGTGAAATTGTAAAATTGTAATGTAACTGTATGTATTGTCATCATTCAATTTTATTAAAATTTAAATTTTGTAAAATTGTAAATTAATTGTCAATTTTGAACCATAACTACGGTAAGTAAAATGTATATCGTAAATATTGTTAAAGTATGGTAACTGTAAAATTGTAAATTTGTATGAATATAAATAATTGCAAAATAATAAATCTAGAATAATATGAATTTTTTAACATGATAACATTTAGAAAATAATGCAAATAAATTCATGTACTTTAGAATTATCATTATTTTATTATGATCTGACATACAAAAAAATAAATAAATTTATAGGGTACACCATTGTTTTCGAGATCAACATAATTGCAAATTATCAAGTGAAATTATTTTAACCTTAACACAATGCAAATTACCAATTATTTCAAAATAAATATTATAATGTTTCGAAAAAAAGAGTCTTCGTTATAAGGTAATTAAATCCTCTTCTTTATAAAAACCCATCTTAAAAAGTATAAATGATGAAATAACACATGTACCATATCACTCTCGGTTCTCATGATCACCCTCATTATCTTCCAGCTCGCTTGGCATGATAACACTATTGTTCTCAAAAATATGTTTTGATCTAGGGTCATGTATCAATACGAACCACCAATACCTATCCAACACATCTAGGTAAAAAAAAAACTTGGTTGCAATGTTTGGGGAAAACATAGAGCTTCTTAACTTCATCCCACATCTTTCTAGAGTTGATACATATCAACCTATTATCATGATATTCCTTTACAATATTCCAATCAAAGGTGCCCCACCACTTGCACCTAAAAATAACACATTGGAAAGAAGAGAAATCCACTTCAATGATCTCTTGTATCTTCCCGACATAACCTAACATCCCTCATAATAGGTTTTGATCACGGTGGCTAGATCGACTAGATTGATGGAACTCGAATTCCACTCCACAGTCTTGTGTCACATGTGTCTATCATCGAAATTTTCCGTGTGAAAATGGTGTCCATATGACCACATAAATGGGAACAAATGCACCCATAAAAAAGTTAAAAAATCATAGTGTTATGTGTCTTATAATAACCCAACATTTAAAATATGAAATATAGATGTAATTAAATTTCAAAGGTGCATTATTAAGTTTAAAATGTACATAAATAGATTATTACCGAGTGGGTGCACCCAATCCCTACGTTTAGCGCATCCTCTTCAGTACGTGGGTAAGCACTGGTTGCACCGTCTTTCTCTATGACTTGGTTAGCAACATAACTGCTGGGGCATATTTTCTTTTAAATGATCAAGATAAGGCACACTTCTACCATTAAACCGTCTGAATTCTTTCTTGTCACTATCCCATTTCATCCTCTTTTTTTCGTACAATGCGACCCACGGTTGTGTCGCTTCGGAATTGTAAAGAAAAAATTTATTGATTGCTTCAATTTTTGCATTCGTTGATAAAATAAAACCAACATATAGTACATATGAGATCAAAATATACATTATATCGATGTTCAACATGAATATTTACTTTGTGTAAATTTGAAAAATTATAAGTCACTTACTCTTTTCCCCTTTTTCCGTCGTTTGGAGTAGCTCCCCTTCTCTTTTTTCTTCATCCCTTTCATCATCCCAAATCACCGCACCTAGTCTATTGTCGATCTTATTGATGTACTCATTGGAATAATAGAAAGACTCATACGATATTTACCCCTCTGCCATAGACCCCTCGGGTTTTTCCCTTTGTCGAACAAAAACTTTCAATTTCTTCATGTACCTCCCCAACTAATTCAACCTCATTTACTAAGTGGATTAGAAGATGAACCTACAAGTTCATGAAACTCGTCAACAGTTCCTTCTCAAACATATAAACAATCTCAACTATATCTTGATGCCACTGTGGAATGTTAGCCACATGAATCTCCTTTGACGTGATCCAACGTACAAATGCAAATAATTTAGATATGGCGCGTCCTAAGTCTTGGGGGAATTCATGTTTCACACACCCACTCACGAACAAATGATAATGACACTACAGAGTTATAAACACGTGCAATAATATACAAAATTAGTTATGTTTTATGATCCCTACATGGGATAAAATTTATTAACATAATAAATAGTAAAATCATGCTTTTGACATTATATGTACTCTTAGAAGATTCAAATGGTCATGCGATTTCAACCTCGACAAATGTTCATCCACGGTGAAGCAGTGCCATAGTGAAGACCCATATGAAGATGACACCCTCACACCCATTATAACTTCCTTTGCAAAAGAAATATCATATTTTTTAAAAATCCATGGGACATCACCTTCTTTGAAATACCATGAATTAGAGGGACCGACGTTTGCCTTTGATCCTGTACTTTCTAATCATCTTGGCCAATGTTTCTTTTTAGTTTTTGAAGTAATAAGATCTTTTCTAACAACCAATGTGTCACTTTGTTTCGATGATATGTGCCTCCATAGAGAAGATGAAACATTTTTAAATATATGCATGGGATCTAATAAGTGGGTAATATTAAGATGCTCCCAATATGGGAAGTTATAAAAGATAGATTTCCTTTTCATCCCAATGGGAAATTTCTCAACATAGGCATCGAAGAATTCTGGATCATTGAACATAGGCTCCCCATTTGAATCGAACATTTCTATGAACTCCTTCTCCTTCTCTCTCTCAAATTCTCTAAGCCATTCAGCCGATGTCATTATTGGAGGCCTTTGGGTTCTCTCTTGTTTACCATTGAAAGCGGATGCTGCTTTTCTGTAAGGGTGTTCTTCTGGGAGGAATACCCTGGAGCAGTCATACACTGGATTTCGTAGGTTGTTGGACCATCTAGATTTCAGAGAAGGTCCACAAAATTTACATCCAAAATACCCTTTTTTACAAGACCTGTGATATTTTTGTATAAAATATATATCCATGGCATATTAAAGAATATCATGAAGGTCAGAAAAATTAGAACGAATTAAATAACTAATATGTGAAAGAATATTTTTATGTATATAAAAAAATCAATAAACATGTAATTTACCAGAGCAAACTCCTAATACTGGATAATCATGTGTCATGTAAGCACATATGCCATACAACATAAAACTCCTCTCTGCTGTGATGGGTCTTGATACATCGTATACATTTATCCCATCCCATAATTCCTTCAATTCATCTACTAGTGGTTGTAAGTAGATATCCATATTTTTCACTTGCCTTCGACCAGGGACAATGAGAGCCAACATAAGATGTTGATTCATTACGGACAGGGGGGATATTTTTATTGATCAATACTACATGCAAAGCATAATAGTTAGTGTTCTGGAGGGAATATGGGTTGACACCATCCATGGTTATGCTGAGTCGTAGACTTCGTACTTCATCCTTGAATTTTTCGGGCCATGTATCCTCTATATGCTTCATGGCTATTGAATCCATTAGGATTCACATAACTCCCAACTAATTTCTGTGTGAGGCATGCCGTCCCTACAACATAACTAATTTTTTTCAACGAAAGAGCCTTTGAATCCTTGGGATTATAGGCATGTGCCTCAATATCTTAAAAGGAGGACCACGTGATTTACCCTTATTTTTTTATTTATCATACCTATCATGCCCACAATTTAGACATATCTCTTTGTCTGCATAATCTCCTCTATATAGAATACAATAATTTGGACATGCATGATATGATATGTACTCAACACCCAACATTTTCAACAATTTCTTTTCCTCGTCGCAGCTACCAGGCAAGACATTATCACTCGGAAGAACCTTATCTTTTAATAACCTATATTTGGTGATCATGGACAATATTAAATGTACATTAATTCCGATATAATTATTAACGTTCATAAAATTTACCATTTGTAATGTTCATTGTGTGATTATATTTCTCAAAATATAAGGGAGGAAATTATGGTAACTTACCTCAAAATTTCTGAGAAACATGCATTCGATAATCCAAAATTTTCTTTCAAGTCATACAGTAGCATCGTTGTCCCCAACTAAGTAGACTTTGAATAACCACCAGGACCAAAGAGAGGGGCGGTGGAAGCAAATTTAAGGCTTTTGAAAAAGGTGCCAGCGATATGAGCATCATCCCCTAGCTGATCATCATTTTGGAATGCATCTAATAACATTGTCTCCATGGAAGTCGTATCCCTTAAGTAATCATCCATACCAACCTCTATTTGATTGCCTCCATTTCCAGCTTGTGAAGAACTACTATTGATGTAGTCCTTCCTAATTGGTGAATCTGGACGTAGTGGGAATTGAATAGGTGGTTGATTCAACCATTATTGGTATCGGTCCTCTCCTATTTTTCTCTTAAATCAACCTTATCTCAATTTGAAATTGTCATGGGGTGCAATGAAAGATGGTAGGTAGGTCGCTCATCATCACTAGAATCCTAATAATTTCAAAAAATATATTTGAACATGATTAGTACAAAATATATGATATCAATTAGTAAACACGTTGACAATGCATGATTAATTGGTTTGACATTGAAATAATTACATTAATATACCAAACAATTATTATTACCATCATTTTCCTAGTATTGTGGCTAGAAGATGCAATATTGTACAATTGGCAGGGTGAAGCAACTATCCATTTTCATCTACCAAATGCGCCTTGTGGTATGTTGCTCCTGATAAGAGCTTCCGATGTTTTGGTGTTGTTTGAATATTTTGTGCATATGAACTCGATTCTGAATCTGCATGAACCTGTAAATTTGTATACATTATAAATATTATTAAGCTGGTTGACATGGATAAAAACATAAATTCAATTAGATAATGAAAATATAAATAAAATCTAAAGTAAATATTATGTCTTGAGATGGATAGGGAGAACTCCGCGATGGAATTTGAGAAATATTATGGAACAAGATATATTTTGAAGAAGTGTCCATTCGATACAATTATGGTATTTTCTCCCTACATTTGAGCAGAATCAAAAATAAATTTTGGTGTACATACCTAAAAGTAATTTTGGTGCCTTAAAAATGGATTTATTGTTATCAGTGCTAATGTATAGATAACCGTACTAGTGCGTTTTAGTTACTGCACACCGGTGTGGTGTTATTAATTGATGCACCAGTGTCAAATAGCCGCAAATAAAAAAGTCGCAACTTTATTTTTTTAAAGTGAAAAATTTCAGTAAATTGAAAAATGGGCGGCAAAATATTTTTGAAAATATAATTTCATAAAACAATTCTTTAAATAGTAAACACTTTTCATTATTTTTGCAAAAATTTTTAGGGAGAGATTTGCACGAGACATACCTAGAGAAAGAGAGCACGAGAGCACTGTGGAGCAGGGAAATACTTTCGAATAGAACTATTCAAGCAACCAGAATTCCAAACCTTTGGTGATTCAAACCCTGTAGCATAGAATTTAAAACTATTTGGTGATTTTCAGAAGTAAGTAAGTTAAAAATATAAATTTACTATTCATTTTCAGAAGAAAAATAACAAAAAAAATCCATTTTACGCTAAACCCTTGATTATTTTTATTTCTACCCTTGCTTCTTCATGTTTTTGTGATTTCAGAATTCGAGATTTTCATTTTATATTTATAGGGTTTGTATTGCTATATATATATATATATATATATATATATATATATATATATATATATATAGGCCTATGACATCTAACTCATGTGATGACTTGCACAGTCGGATCCCAATCTATGTCAGCCCTTGCGTGAATTAAAAAAAAACATAATTTTTTAAATTGGAGTGCCCTATGTAAACTTGTGCATCGGTGCGCTGTTTTATCACAAGGCACTGCACACGTGCTGTTTAATAAAAAAAATTAAAAACATATATATATATATATATATATATATATATATATATATATATATATATATATATATATAATCTATCCGCCATATGTAAAATCCGCCATATGTAAATTAGGGCACCAATGCACTATTTCATTATAGCGCACCATGCACGTACCGTTTGACAAAAACAATTTTTTTTTTTAATGTCCACGTTAATCGATGCACCATTTAAAATATAATAGGCCAAGTCTCCTTGTTGACAGAGAGCACCATACGGTGGTCCCCTGTTTGCACGGTGCGTTTATAAGAATTTTCCGCATTTCCCCCTCTATGAAATCATATCCTACAAAAACTAATACTAGAGGATTTTTATTAATTTGTCTGTTGTAATCAATGCACTGGTCAACATACGGTGCTCCTTGTTGACATAGAGCATCGTATAATGTTTCTATTGTTTTGGCGGTGCATTTATAAGAACACGTGCGTCGACGTTGGTGCGTACATTATTAAAGGTGCACTGGTTTCTTGATATTTTTTTTTACCTGAAAATTTTATGATTTATTTATAAAATATATTAATGAATAGTATGGTACAAACTTTATATTGATAAAGAGGTGGATGACAAGAAATCAAGTAAAAAAAATACTGATAGCACATCAAGAAAAGAAAAAAAGGCAATTTCTTTGTAAATTATTTACAAAAATTATTATTTTTGAACTATATCTAAGTTTAAATAATATGAATTTTTTACTGTGTATCATGTAGAGCCACAAAATAATGAAGCTCGATAAGATTATTTCCGATCTAAGACCAGAAGAGTGTGAAAGCTTGATGGAAAAATTGCAAAATGATGAAACAAGTGAATGAAAAAATACTATCGATCCAATATGAGTTTATTTTTTAAATTTTCATTAATAATATATATAAAATTATTAGACAACATGTTTCAAACAATCTATTAATTCACATATGTTTAATGTTCTACAGGGACCAACAACTTAGAAAAGGAATGTTGTTCTAAGAAAAGAAAAGAAAACAGAACATGCAAATGAAAATGAATTTCTCCTTAGAACATCATGTTAAGTCCTTTTATTACTAGTATGGTCCCTTATTGTTGTTAGTGTAACCCCCTTGTTGTTATTGTTGTACCCCTGTAACCCCCATATTGTTATTATTGTGCCCTTACATTATTATTGTTAGGTCGGCTAGGATTACATTGTGGCCCCATGGACTCCTATATATAGAAAGGAAGTTTGGTCATTTGTATCATTCAAGAATTATTCATTTATGTAATGTATTGGAGGTTTCTCCCTCAAAGTGGCTGATTTCTAAAGCGTTGATCTTTCTTTTCTTCTATTTTTGGAGTTGATTTCATAACATTTGGTATCAAAGCTTTGGATTCTAGGGTTTTTCTGCTCCAAACAGGTCATCGTGGAATTTTCACTATAAATTTGTTTCTATGAAGGTTTAGAAGCTGAAATCTTGAGGAACCTCCTGTAAAAATTTTAGATCTTGGTTCGCAATATTTTTGGAGATATGATCTGTGGAAGTTAGGGGATTTTCAGGCTCCCGAATTTCACCTGAAACAGGTCATCATGGCATGTGCACTATAAATTTCTATCTACAAAGGTTCAGAAGCTAAAATTTTTACAAAGAAAAGCCACAATCCTAAGGAACCTCCTGTAAAAAATTCAGATCTTGGTGCACAACATTTTCAGAGCTATGATTTGTGGAAGTTAGGGTTGTTTCAGGCTCCCGAATTTCATCTCAAATAGGTGATCGTGGGAAAATAATCATAACTCTCTCTCTGAACATCGGATTGGAATTATGTAAAAAGTGGTTGCAAGTGCACAGACTGTAGTTTCATTTTTATCAATTTCAGAGCCAAATGAGGAAACAACGACATGTGGCACACCGTACAAGTTCACTCTACTGAATCAGTCCATAATTAGGTCATTGTGGGATATTGGGTATAACTTTTCCTTGAAGAATCCAAATCAGGTCAGACCTGTGGCATTTGAAAGAAGCTTTAGAGGGATACTATAGGGCTGCATTTCAGATATTGAGGATCTGAAATTATAGAGATAATTCAATTTCAATATCAAGCTCCTCAAACGCAAGAAAAATTTGTGTATTTTGTTTTCTGAATTGCATAAGTCTTGTTTGAAGAATCAAGTTGAATTGATTCCAAGGGCATATTGTAGAATAGATATCAGTATTGGGTTCTAAAATTCCCCCTAAAAAGAATTCAACACCCATTAAGACTTTATAAGGCTCTACTATGACTCATGAAGATGAAGAATGACAACATGACATATCAAAATTACAAGAGCAAGTGCAACAAATTCCGATCTCGCAAAGAGCAACAAAAATGACATAGAAGTTTTGAAGAAAGGCATGGAAACTAAGATGGATGGTTTGAAGAAAGGCATGGAATATAAGATGGATGGTTTGAAGAATGGAATGGAAGTTAAGATGGATGGCATGGAAACTGACATGGAATCTAAGATGGATGACATGGAAGCTAAGATCGATGAAAAAATGGAAAACATGAAGAATGATCTAAAAGCAGACATGGAAGGTTTGACAAAGTTGATACAAGAAATGTTTCCTAATGGGGAAAATATAGTAGATGATACTCATGATGAGAAAAAAATAAATGTTGATTACAATTTCATAAACTCTAATGTTGGAGGGAAGAACCACCATATTCCAAAAATGGATATGAGGAATTTTGATGGCAAGGATCCTGTAACATGGATATTACAGATGGAGCAATATTTTGATCTCAATAATGTGAAAAACACACAAAATGTACGCATTGCAACTTTACATTTAGAAAAAAATACATAAATACATTTGTATTAGTATCGATATTTTTCTCCCATAAAAATTGTCACTTGATCTATTTTTATGGAAATAAATAGCATTATGAGATACAAGAAAACACCTTCTTTAACAATTGATAAATCTCAGTAAGCAAAAGGGTTAGGTAAGTAATGTGTTTCCAAAAAAATTGAATATAAAGGGTAACCAATATTCCAAAGGAATGCAAAGTTGGAAGTGTCTTCATAAGGAATTTAGGATAACATCCAACATGAAGTTCGTTTAGGAACTGATTCATTGGAGAGGAATTCGGGTTGGCAAAAAAATTAAACGTAAAATTATGGCCTTGAAGCACCACCTACACATCTATAAAGATGGAGAGTATTTACTTTCTCCTACATTCCACCAGACTACAAGGTTGACACCACAACAATTGGAAGAAAAAAGAGCAAAAGGGCTTTGCTATAGTTGTGATAGAAAATACACTAAAGGTCATAAGTGTGCTGAGAAGAAATTATTTTACATAGATTGTGAAGAGGAGGAAGAAAATGGACAAGAAAGTTCAAAAGAAGAGGATATGCACTAGGAACCAACCCTAGAAGAAGAAGAAATGAGTCCGACCATATCGTGTAACGCATTGGCAGAAATTACCACTTCTCAAACTCTCAAGATAGAAGGACATATCAAGAAGAAAAAGGTAATAGTGTTGATTGATTCAGGTAGTACCCATAATTTAATTCATTGTAACGTAGCCAAGAAATTGAATTGTTTCCTATACCCAACACCAGAATGTCAAGTGATGGTTGCAAATGGAGGAACTATAAATTTCCTTAGAAAATGCCATAATATCAAGCTATCCATGGGAGAATATGTATTGAATAGTCCAATAATTTCCATTCCAATGGGAGGTGCTGCTGTTGTACTAGGAGTACAATGGTTACAATCTTTGGGGACGGTAGCTTTTAATTTTCAAGAACTTTTCTTGAATTTTTTTTCGGAAGGAAAGGAAATAGAATTACGGGGTAGCGCAGGGAAGCTAGGAAATATAATAAGCTCTAATTTCATGACAAAGCTTCTGAATAAAGAACAATGAGGCGTAATTGCACAATTATTCTCACTAGAATTTCTAAAATCAAACTCATCTATTTCTCCAGATCTACAAAAAGTATTGGACAATCATTCCAAGGTGTTTGAAACTCCCAAAGGACTTCCACCTATTCGTGATCATGATCATGCTATTGATTTGATTCTAGGAAGTGTTCCTCCAAACATCAGGCCTTACAGATATCCTTATGTCCAAAAGAGCGAAATTGAACATATGATTTCATAAATGTTAGAGGCTAGTATAATTCAACCTAGTCAAAGTTCTTTCTCTGCTCTAGTAGTATTGGTGCACAAGAAGGATGGATCATGGCGCATAAGTTCGGATTATAGGGAGCTCAATAAGCTCACTATTAAAGATAAATTTCTCATTCCTGTGATTGATGAATTATTGGATGAATTACATGGAGCAGTTTATTTTACTAAGTTGGATCTTCGTTCAGGATATCATCAAATTAGAATGAAGACTGAAGATATTCTGGAAACAACATTTCAAACTCATGTCGGTCATTATGAATTTTTGGTCATGCTTTTTGGCCTTACCAATGCACATTATACATTTCAAGGGTTGATGAATTCCATTTTCAAACCCTTTCTTAGAAAATTTGTGCTAGTATTTTTTGATGATATACTCATCTACAACAGGTCTTGGAAGGATCATGCTCAACATGCTGTTAGGGTGTTCAAACTATTGGAGGAGAAACAATTATATGCAAAAAAATCAAAATGTTTCTTTGGAGTACAAGAGGTGGAATATCTGGGTCATATTGTATCCCACGAGGGTGTTAAAGTAGACCCTAACACAATTAAAGCCATTAAGGAATGGACAGTCCCCACAACCATAAAGCAGTTGTGCGGATTTCTCGGGTTAATAGGGTATTATCGCAAGTTTTTTAAGAATTATGGGAGAATAACAACACCTCTAATAAAATTATTGAAGAAAGACGCATTTTCATGGAGTAATGAAGCAACTAAGGCCTTTGAACATCTTAAAGAGGCAATGTTCCTAGCACCAGTCTTAGTTACACCAGAATTCATAAATTTTTTTATTATGGAATGTGATGCCTTAGGAAATGGAATTGGTGCCATTTTAATGCAAGAAGGAAGACCCATTACTTTTGAAATTCGTCCAATCATAGGAAAGTATTTAGAAAAGTCTATTCATGAGAAGGAAATGTTGGCAATACTATATGCACTAAAGAAATGACGACCTTATCTAATGGGAAGACACTTCAAGGTAAAAACTGATCATGATAGTCTTAAACACTTTTTGGAACAAAGAATATCTTCAGAAGAGCAGCAAAAATGGGTCACAAAGATGTTGGGTTATGCCTTTGAAATAATCTATAAAAAAAGGGAAGCTAAGTTTTGTTGCATATGCACTCTCAAGAAAGAATGAAGAGGTGGAAGCATTGCTTTGTGCCATTTCTATTATCCAACCAGATTGAATAACCGAAGCAAGGAATGAATGGAAGAAGGACGAAGAAGTGTGGACACGCATTCAAAAGTTGCAGCAAGATCCTAGTACATCTGATACATTTAGTTGGAAAAATGATTCCTTATGGTACAAAGATAACTTACTATATTTAAGAAGGAAGTTAAAATTAAAACAAACTTCTTTTGGTCCCCTGCTCCTCATGGAGACACTCATGTTACAGAAACTTACGTTAGGGTGAAAGAAAAAATTTCTTTGGGATGGCCTAAAATATGATATTCAAAAGTTTGTGGTGGAATGTTTGGTTTGCCAAAAAATAAAGTTGAAACAATTAAGACCCTGGGTATTCTACAACCTTTATCCATTCAAAGTCAACGTTGGGAGGAGATTTCAATGGATTTTATCACAGGTTTACCTAAGTCTGAAGGAAAGAGTGTCATCATGGTGGTAGTTGATAGACTTACCAAGTATGCACACTTTTGTGTGTTATCTCATCCATTTAAAGCAAGTACAATTGCTAGTGCATTTATGGACTTGATTCAAAGCTACATGGAAACCCCAAAGAGACTCTTGTAAGTGATAAGTCCATTTTTACGAAATTTTTGGAATGAAATTAGTTTGCTATTGAGATTATTCATCTAGCTCATATCTCATCTTATCACATCCTCAATCAGAATAATTAAAACTAGATAGTGAATAAATGTTGCGGAAGGACATCTTGTCAGTAAACAAGCCTGATAAGATTAGTGTTACCTCAGCTGAATGGTGGTATAATACTTCCTTCCTCTGCCAAATGGCCCATTATAGCCTTTATGGATATCATCCACAATCATCACATCTTATTTAAGGGAAAATTCTAGGTTCATAACGTTGAAGACCACATAGAGCATCATAGTTCTCAACTCTTTGGATAACCTAAATTTGGCACAAAGTGAATGAAACAACAGGCATATCAACATCGCGGCGAGAGAAGTTTTGATGTAGGGGCAGGTATTTTTACGGCTACAACCATACAAACAAATGTCCCTCAAGCAAGCTAAGAAGGATAATAAATTATCGTCAAAGTACTATGGTCCGTACAAGGTGTTGCAAAATATTGGTACTATGGCATACAAACTAGAGCTTCCTCCTTCTTCGTGAGTGCATCCAGTTTTCCATGTTTCATGCTTAACGAAGGTTATAGGGGACAAACTTCCAGTTCAAACAATATTGCCAGAACTTGATGAGGAAGGAAAAACCATATTGGAACCTGAAGCAATAACGAAAACAAGAACTCGACAGCTACGAAATATATCAATTTTAGAGTATCTCATCAAATGGAAGAACTTACCCACTGAAGATTCTACATGGGAGGATGAGAATTTTATACAGAAGCACCCGAAGCTACTCAAGCGTTGAGGGCAACACTTTTTTGAATAAGAGGAGCATGTTAGGTCCCTATATTACTAGTATGGTCCCTTATTGTTTTTAGTGTAACCCCCTTATTGTTATTGTTGTACCCTTGTGCCCTTACATTATTATTGTGCCCTTACATTATTATTGTTAGGTTGGCTAGGATTACATTGTGGCCCCATGGACTCCTATATATAGAAAGGAGGTTTGGTCATTTGTATCATTCAATAATTGTTCATTTATGTAATGTATTGAAGGTTTTCCCCTCAAAGTGGCTGATTTATAAGGCATTGATCTCTCTTTTCTTCTATTTTTGGAGTTGATTTCATAACACATTTGGAGTGGTACTGGAGGTTAATGAAAGGGGGAAATTTTTTTACAAAAATTTGAGGGATCTGGTGGAATGAATATATAGACATTATTTCCACTTGCAATACAAAAATCAATCCAAAGAACCAAATTTTGTCTAAACTATAGGAAGAGTTTCTAGAGAATCGGTCAATGAGACATGTTAGACTTTTAATAGCAAAACCGCACAACAACAAAAAAGAAGGAATGAAAAAGTAATATTAATTTAAAATTTTTTCTAGAATTATATGTATATATTACTAGAAAGAAATCATTTATAAATATCATTTTTGTTATATTTACTTTTCATATATCAATATAAAAATTCAATAGTTTATTTTTGTGTTACATTTTCAGGAATATTATGAAAATCTCAAAGGATTAACGAGATGATATCAAAAATATGCTAGTAGGAATGTTCAAAAAGGTGTACAAGGAGATGGTCAAAGAAATGGACATGATTACATCGCACGAGGAGCCATCTCAACAAAAATGTGATTCAAATGTAATATGTAATCATTGAATTTTTTGATTAGGTACAATAAATAAAAAAATTAGCATTAAATATTAATTTTCAAGTATTTTCTTGCAGGAAAAAAATAAAAATGGAACCCATTCAACACATAAAACAAGATGACAAGGAAGAAAATGGTTGATATCTAAGTTTGTGAGTAATTGTTACTTTCATATAACAACTTAACTAGATTTCATTTTTTTATATTTTAAGTTGTTTTATAACAATCATCATTGAATGTATTCAAATAAGTGGTAACATATAAAGAAGAACCATCAGACGAATTGATTGACATTAGGTTAAATATGGGTTGTCAGTGTATGTGGGCATATCAAAAATTAATTGTGAAATTTGTAAGCATATATGAATCTTGTTTTAGTTAACTCTGTCTATAATTAATAGAACAAAAAAATCTTTTATATTAAATATATGATTTGTTATGGGGTATAAAACTTGCAGGAAACAAAGTATGGAACTACGCTAACAAATGAAATATTGAAAGATGGCATGAAATTTGGTTTTGAAAGAATGTGTATAGTTCATGAGTCAATTTTTGCTATGGTGTGTCATTTATTTTCAATTTACATTGATGTATATTATTTAATATTGAAATCATTATTCTCACCAATGTATATACACTCATTACAATTTATTTTTATGTTTGTAGATGGAAGGTGAAGAAGAAGAAAAAAATCAACACCATGAACAAAACATTCCTCAAAATAACTGAAGTCATGGAAGTAGCTCGAGCAGTGACATCAGTTCAAGCGAAGAATGATGATCATTATGTTTGGATATCAAACCAACGCATTGTATTTTTTGAAATATTTGTCTATGAAATCAGAAATTTTGTTTAATGTAATGGACATAGTGTCCCAATTGAAAGACAAAGGGATACCAATAACTGTCCCATTTTGTATGACCAAGAGTGTCTTATTCATATATATATATATATATAATACATTTAATTTATTCTATTGCGTTCCCCATTTTCGATGTGAAATTTAACACCATTGATTAAATATATGGATGATTAAATATTATAATGAAGAGATGTGAAATATGATGATATGATATAACAAATTAATCAAAACATCACATTAAGATGAACTAATAAAAATTTAATTGTTATGAATACTGTCATAAGATATTTGTTATGAATACTGTCATAAGATATGTGTCATCTTTTGATGAATAATAAATTTTAAAAAATCACAATAATTATGATGTGATATAACAAATTAATCCAAACATCACATTAAAATGCACTAATAAAAATATAATCGATATGAATACTGTTATAAGATATGTGTCGACTTTTGATGGATAATGAATTTTAAAAAATCACAATAATTGCACTGTTACAGGTCGATGTTTCTAAAAAATACAAAATGAACACCGGTGCGTGTCAGTTACTATGCACCAGTGCGTTTGTATTCTAATGCGCACTAGTGAGTTTCTACGATCTATGGGCACCACAAAAATACCAATACCAATTATAACTCTCAGTGTGTTTGTGTGATACTGCGCACTGGTGCGTTTATGTGAGACTGCTCACCGGTGCGTTTCTATGACCTATGGGCACCGCAAAAATACCAATACAAATTAGAACGATTGGTGCGTTTGTGTGATACCGCGTGCCAGTGCATTTGTATAATACTCCACACCAGTGCGTTGATATCACCTATGGGCACCACACAAATCCCAATACCAATTAGAATGATCAGTGCATTTGTGTGATACTACGCGCCGATGCATTTGTATAATATTATGCAACGGTGCATTGATATGACCTATGGGCACCACATAAATCTAATACAAATTAGAATGGCCCACTGTGTTGTATCACCTACAATGCACCCGGTGTAGTTTTAGACCTTAATGGCCTGATGCATGCACCTTCAACCACCCTGGGGTGACTGTCTGGCTGACACGCACCGGGATGGTGCTAAACACCCTAGGGCATCCTATATTTTTTTTCCATCCCAATGCTTGTTAGGTTTGCAGTACTAGTGCATTCACTCTAAACTGCACCAGTGCGTAGACACCTGATTAGTGCACCGATGAGAAAAACATCCATAATAACCTCTGGCAGCCCAATTTTTTTTAGTTGCGTTGAAATTTTGTTACAAGCTCCGCCAAAACCTCCGGTACCGAAAGCAGGTGTTGTAAGAAATGTTTTTTTGATAATTTTTTCCAATTTTATAACACTAAAAAATTCCGTTATAACCTCCATTAGGGGGTCTTTTCCTTGTAGTGTACCTTGGTAGTTCGACAAGTGAATTATTTCAAGGTCCATTTTTTAGGCCATATTGTATTAGTATCACCGTTGAACCACAAGCATTACAGGGTATATCTATCCTTGAACCCTCATTCATCATGGTTATGGGTCACCCACAAACCTAAGGTTATGGGTCAACCACTCAAAAAAACCTTGCCATCGAAGTCCATTTGCTAAGCCATGCACTATCAGTATCATAATTGTTCCAAAAGAATTACACGATATCTCTATCCTTGTATATTAATTAATCATGGTTATGGGTCATCCACAAATCCACTAGTATGGGTCAACCACAGAAAACACTTTTCTTGGCTATCTCATATTCAACAAACTCTTCTCAAGAGGGAACTTGATGTAATGGGGACCATTTCTTTCAAAGGGGGAAGGAGTGATCTATATGGAAAGTGGAATCCACCCATTGTATTTACCCATGGTATTGTAACTCAAGAAGGCTATAAATAATGAGCCTCACAATGTAAAAGGATAGATTGACCCACCACAATGTAAGAAGGAGGGTCAAATATATCACATGTATGTTGGAGCTTCCATTTCACTTGAAGGATCACCATCTTGTCTTCCATATTAGTCAACTTAGACCCTATTGATTAGAAAAAGATGACTTGAGTATAGTTGAAACATCATGTGCACCCACTTTAATTACATATTGAATGTATATGGAGGTTGAGGAGATCATAAAATACATGATTTTATGTAACGAAAAAATTGAATCATGAGTATTTTGTTCCATGAAAGGACAAACCAAAGGAAAAAATGGTCAAGAGTCTAATGAACCATTATTGAAATGGAGATATAGGATCTGTGATTTGAAGGACAAGTATCATGGAATACTTGCACTAGGATTTCCTTGGGTGGAAATAACTTTGTATGAGGGAGTATATAGTACCCCTAGAGATAGAGCCCAATGTATGCCCACATGATCTATGCCACACCATGGTGAGACATTACCCAGATTGAGAACATTGAGCACCCATTCCCGTCACTGCAAATTTTGGTTTGGCACACCATGATATGCCATAACCATCATGTTATGGATGTATATGCATGTTGACTCAATGAGTGACTGGAGTGAAAAATGGCATTATTGTAGAAAAATATTTTTGTCGATTGATGGGAAATTGGATCATGCAACGAGTTGGTAAGATGAATGTAATTTGTATAACATGCATTGGTTATGCAGCCTCACCAATTTTAGATTTCTATTGTGTGCATGCACAATAAGTGAAGGTTAGACCAAGATTTAACTAAAGTGGTGCAACTCACCATTGAGTTGGGAGATGTAATGACCCTCCAAATTTACACACTATATTTTGTTTTTCTTCTAATTAATCGAATGTTCACACATTTCCATTACTAAAGTTATAGAAAAGTTGTTCTTAATAAAAAATTCTACTTCCAAATCATATATATTCAATATTCCCATGTATAAGTTCCTAAGTGATTTTTATTGATAACATGGGTATATAAGCACTCTTTCCATCAAAATTCCTTTCTTTTTATTTTTAAAAGGAGAGAACACACACACACACACACACACACACACACACACACACACATATATGCATACACACAAACACACATACACATATATATAATAAAATGAATGAGACTCAACCCCTTAACCTTGGGTTCCACAACATTTAATCAACCTTAACTATCCACGATATGTCCATCACATTATGGTATGATTTTTCCTTGATATTAAAATATATTTTTGTACTATGAAAGAACCACATTTTTTTAGTACTCGCGACTACTCAAACACGAGACATGATAAAAACTAAACATACTTATAATTCATATCAACCATTTAACCATCATGTCATATGACAAGTGGACCTCTATGCCTTAGTCCATGATATTTTCTATACATTTATGACACCTCCTTACTAATTCACACCTGGGGATCATAGTGTGTAGGTCCTCCTTCTATCTTTCAAGCATGCAATACATTATTGTAACCCATCCATTTGATGGAGTCACAGTTGGACGACTCAAATGATTAAAGGAAATTGAATAGCGATGCTGGCTTGAGGTAATAAAATAATCATATTGAATACCCTCTCATATTTTTCATTTGACATTGCACATTATTCATAGACATGTATTTCTTTGGTTATTGATTGCACTTTGTTTCCATAGTGAGTTAGTTTCATTTGCAATGTTTAAAGATGCAAGTCATAGGTAAATTTATTATTTCTAATGAATATATTGTTGAGGGTTTTACTAGATTGAACTTGAAAGTTTTTAATTCATCTTCAGAGAAACTTGAATTACAATTTGGGTTTGTGCAGACATTTCCAGGATTATTTTAGGACATTTTTCTGACCAATAGTTTATTTTAGGGTTTTAGAGCTTCCTTTGTTACCAGAGAAGGAATTTTGGAACAAAAATCCCTAAAAATTATCTCCTTTGACACATTCTATTCAAGGGTTCTACAAAGGTAATAATTGGTTCAAGGTTTAGACACTCAATAAAATAGGGAGTGCAACCAGTCCCAAAGAATCGAATGAATGACACTTGCAATGACATATCACCTTCTTATTGTTTTTTTTAGGTAACATGAGCAGTTTTCCACTTGAATTGATTCATGAGTTTGAATTTGAGGGTTTCTAACTTGAATTCTTTTCAGGGTTTCAGTATGAGAATTTTTGACTTAAATTCCTTTCATGGTTTCTGGAGATGAATTCATTAAATGAAGAATAATCATGTTGAATTGACGTCGAAGTTAACCATGGATGTAGAAAATTTTTATTCAAGTATTGAACCCAAAGTTCATTTCTTTGTTACTATCCTTTGTTTCTTGTTACTAGGGTTTGATCCTTCAAATTATTCCTCGACATTCTATTGTATTCTATTTTCGAAAAACCTATTAATTTAGGTTTTAAAGGGCACTACAAACCCTTGATATCGACTATTATTATTATATTGATAATTGCGTCTTGGAACCCCACCTTTTACACTTTGTAACCCCTTCTTCTCTAGTATGTATGATTTAAATTGTTACATTCAAACCTTTTTTTAATTGTTAAGTTTTTTTCATATTTAATCCCCTCTAGAGATTTTTGAATGAAAAAAATTATTGTTGAGGGAAAACCATTGTTGAATCGAGATCAAAATTTTTCCATGGAAACAAGAACATCCAGCTAGGTATTGAGTTGTAATAGTTTCTATATCACTCTTCTCTGTTTACTTGATTACTAGATTTTTGGATTCTTGATATCATGTTTTAAAGTAAATGGCTTTGATCTTGTGAAACGATTTCTTCTTGTTTTAAATATTATAATATTGAATGGATTCTTAATTCCTTGAACACCTATATGCTTTGAAAAAGTCATTGAAGGCCATGGCTACCTCAAGACCCTCAAGGTAAATTTTCACTATCAAGTATTTTGATTCAAGGGTTTTATTCTAAATATTTAACTTATATGGTGAGATTACTAAAAAATGTTTCGCATTATGCTTGTAACACGTTTGCTATCCAGAACCCAACTCAAGAATTCTAAACATGGAACATAAATTTTACCTCTCCGGGTAATAATCTCCTTAACATAATTTTTTCTTGCATATGTATTTAACTGATATGGAAGATTATGTCCACTAGTGACGACCACAACTACTTATTTACAACTATTTGAATGGGTTTATCATATTCGACATAGTTATGCTGCTAGATTAAGGATTACATTTTTGAACTTGATATTTTGTATGTTAAATAATTTATGTTAATTTGAATCCAAATTATGCTCAGACATACTTGTTTCAGAGCTATTCATGTTTTATAATACTATGTACTAATTTCTTTTTGGCTAGGGTCCATGAACCCACAATTTATGCATGGTTAATATATATTTTTGAAGAAATTAATTTCGATACACTACTCTATGTATGTGCACTTAGTCTCTATAGTTTTATTTTATTCTATAGTTTACTTGAGTATGATTCTTAGCCAAGAAAGTATGGTTGTTCCTTTTTAATTGGTTCAATACTTATTTGTTTTAACAACATATACTTTCTTTATCCTATAATGCTTTAGTTTTTATTAGTAATTTTTTCTTTAAAAGACTCGATCAAAGTCAAGATATAAATTATTCTAAGAAGACTTTGTACAAAAAGGGTATTTATAGAGTACATGTGTAAATGGTTTATGTAACTACTTTTTGAGAGTGTTTTACATGTCAAGTGGTACTACATGCAATGGGAAGTTATATGGAGGTTATCCCTTGATACTAGCATGCACATATGCTAAACCTGAAAAAAAATGTTTCTGTTCTTCTATATTCATAATATTAATTAAAGCAACATTACTTGTCCAAAATACTATTATGTTTAATTTTTTTTTATTTGGAGTATTTATTTAGGAATTTTTGACCTCGTATATAAATTTTTTACATATATACCTTTTCTATACTATGAAAAGCTATATGCATTCACGAGAATTACTATATATCTACTACTACATGATTATATAAATATTTTCCTCTCTATTCACTAAATACTCTATTCATTTTTAATTCTAATGAAAAAAATCATGTGTTAATAATCACTAGTTAATACATGCATGGACATTCTTGATAACAAAATAATTACAATAATAATTTTACTTATCTGAACATTAGGAAATATAATAGGAAACAACACATTCCTCCCAACTAATGAATTGCAACCACAAAAATTCTCCCCAAGCCTCAGAATTCTCTGTTGTTAGTGACTTAACATTTTTTTTATGGTACTTTTCCTCTTTCTCCACAAAAACTCTAGCAACGTCCATATTTTTTCAATATTTTTCCTTTTATTATCTTGCCTAGGTTTTTATAGGTATCTTTATTTTTTGGCCCTCAACATTACATTTATCTCTAGCTATGTTTCCTCTTCCCCCATTTGGCATAAAATTTATCTCCAATTACATTGTTAGGCTTTGATGGTGATCATTCCTCTTAGAATAATGGGGAATTATGGGAGGTAATAATTTTGAAAATTTCCATGTTTACTACTCCACTACCTGAGACTTCAACCACTTATACAGTCAGTGAGAGTAGAGAATCCTGCTACTCACGTGCTATTTCCCATAATATTTCTAAGAAAAATAAAATTTTATTTATAATGACACATAAATATTTACATCTGTAATTTTATTATTTAGTTTTAGTTTTGGAATCATGGTTAGTTTTTCTCACGTAAATAATTACAAATGAACTTAAAATCATAAAGTCTTGAAAAAGTAATTGCAACAGGGGTATTGCATTTCCATTCCCCTTAATTTGAAGATTGTCCCCATTGTTTTCTTTGCACTCATCACTTCTAAAAAAGTGAAGGAAATTCTTCTCGCATTTTCTCTTCCATCTCCCAAGTTGCCTACTTAGGGCCAAAGTGCTTCCATTACACATTAACTAGGATGATTTATATATTCCAAAGTAAAATTTCCCTTTTTTCTAAAATTCATAGATGCACGACCTAGAATTTGCCTTTATATTCCACCTATAACATATTCCAATCAATGATATGATTTGGATCATGAATATATTTCTTTAAAAGCAATACATGAAATACATTGTGCACTTTTATGTTGGTTGATAGTGCTATAGGGTAGGCCAGTAGTCCTACTTTGGCTAGTATTTCAAATGGCCCACATAACCTAGGTGCTAATTTAGCACAGGTTCCCATCCTCAATGTCCTATTCTTTGTTTTAAATTTAATATAAAAATGTTCTATGAAATTGTATTCATTGCGAATCCTTTTCTGAGCGACATAACCATTTTTCATTTCTTGATATGTTTTAAAATTTTGTCTTACTTTTCTAACTACTGGCTTCCTTTCACTTAAGAGATTAGGTCCCAAAATCAATCTATCTTCTGGTCGAATCCAACTTAATGGAGTATGAAATTTTTTACAATAGAAGACTTCAAAATGATTCATCTTAATCGATTCCTGATAAATAATATTATATGAACGCTCAACCAAATGTAATTAATCCTTCCATTTAGTGAGTTGATCCAATGCATACATGCGAAACATGTCTTCAAGGATTTGGTTGGTTCTTTCAGTTCTTCCATTAGTTTGGGGATGCCAATAAATATTTATTTCAATTGTGTACCTAATCCTGTGAAAATTTTATTCCAAAAATTTGATGTGAATTTTGCATCTTTGTTAGAAATGACTATTATTGGTACCCCATTAAGTTTGAATATCTCCTTCATAAAATTTTTAGTTATGTGAACAAATTTGAATGGTGACTGCACCAGCATATAATGAGCTACCTTACTAGTTTGTCAATTACAACCATGATAGAATCATGTTGTCTTCTTGTTTTGGGTAACCTTGTGATAAAATTTATGGATATAGTTTCCTATTTTCACTTAAGAATAGATACGGGATTTAATAACACAATAGGATTTTAGTGTTCCACCTTAACTTTTGACACTCTAGGAATTTTTCTAAATACTAAGATATGTATGCTTTCATCCTTGGCCAATAATATCCTTTTAAAAGTGTTATGATAATTTTTTGATAACCTTGATGACATACAAAAATTTTCTTATGATGTTCATATAGGATTTATTGTTTGATTTTATGCACATTTGGGATATAAATTCTAATTTTCAAAGTCAATAAACCATCACTATTCAAAGAATAATATGATCCTTGTTTTAGGTTAGTTCCATTTAATAAATTTTCGTGTTTTTGTCTATATTCTTGATATTCTAAGGCCGTAGTCCTAATATGCTCATTAAGATTTACTTTAAGACTACTAGTTGAGATCCCACGGATCTGATTTAAACATATACTTAATGCATCTCCAATTTTTTTCTCTTTTCCCTTTATGTGTTTGATTTCAAAATTTAATTCACTAAGGAAATCCACCCACTTTTCTTGCCTTGCATCTAAGAATGGTCATTTAAAGAAATATTTCAAGCTAATATGATGAGTTATTAATGTGAATTTATTGTCCAAAAGCTAGTGCCACCACATTTTTAAAGCATGAATTGCCGCAACTAATTATAGATCATACACATAATAATTATTTTCATGCTCCTTTAGCTTTCTAGATTCATAAGCTATAATATTGTTATCTTTCATTAAAAATCCACTTAATCCTTCTAAACTAGCATTTATACACATTGTTTAATATTTATTGGCATTAACAATCTTAAGTATGGTAGCTAGAGTTAGAAAATAGTTCAACCCATCAAAACTTTCTTGACACTTTTGGGTCTAGATAAATTTAACTCCTTTATTTTGTAAGTACGTTATATAGTATGCAAACTTGGAGAAACCTTCAATGAATCTACAGTAATAACCTATAATTCCCATAAAGGATCCAATGTCAAATACATTTTTAGGATCATGCTAATTAATAATTGTCTTGACCTTTTTAGGGTCTATCGTGATTCCTTCATTGGATATTACAAGCCCCAAATATTGAATATGATCTTGGTAAACCTCACATTTACTAAATTTGGCATATATATCATGTAGTCTGAGTGTTTGTAGTAGTATTCTTAAGTCTTTTTTATTCTCTTCTAGTGACTTATTCTAAACTATATTGTCATCAATGAAGATGAATACAAATTTGTCTAAGTATTAATTAAAACCATTGTTCATTAGACGCACAAATGTGGTTGGGGAATTTGTGAGTCTAAAAAGGAAGCACAACAAACTCATAATGACCATATTTGGTTCTAAAAGTAGTCTTATGAATATCTTCAACTTTAATTCTAATTTGATGGTAATTAGATCTCAATTCTATCTTAGATAAGATTGTTTCTCCCCTTACTTGATCAAATAGATCATCAATTATGGGTAATGGGTATTTAATTTTGATTTTCAACTTGTTCAATACATAATAAATAATATATAATCAATACATAACCTAAGAGTACTATCCTTCTTCCTTACAAAAAGTATCAGTGCTCCCCAAGCTCATAAAATTGGTCTAATATATCCTTTGTCCAAAAATTCCTGAAGTTGTATATTTAATTTAGTCAACTATGGAACACTCATCTTATAAGGTTCCATTGACAGAGGTCTTTCTCCAGTTACAATCTCAATGGTAAAACCAATGTCTCTTTTTGGTGGAAACTGAAGAATTTCATTCGGGAAAACATGTATGAACTCCCACACCAAATTAAAGTCATCCAATGTATTCACTTTTATTTCTTGTGTTAAATCTTCTACCTATTTCGCAAAAATTTACACTCCTTGCACATATTTTTAATTTCAAGGATGATATTTTTCTTATTGGGATTTGTTTGGTTATACCTTTAATGGTCTGTACTACTTCCTCATCATTATTTTCCAAAACATTAATAATTTTTCTTCCTTTTTGTTGTAGTCACAACACCCCCATATTTTTTGGGATCCTTCATGCAAAATTATTTCTAATTTTGTTTTAAATTTCATTTTGGCCTTGATCACATTCGTGTAAAGTCTCATTTTATGCTTTATGACCCTTTTATCACATGACGACACTTGCATCATTTCACATTGTTATTCCTCTCCTCAGAGAGAAACTTACATCATTGGTCTCATTTTTCCATATCGCCTCACATTTTGTATTTGGTTTGCCTAATAGCATTGGGTTTGTCATGTCGTCATCACTTTTGGTGATCACATACATTATCGTGGGCTCTCCAACAACCTTTCAAACATTCAGTTTACTTGACTTCAAACTCTAAAATAAACCTCGACAAACTCCCTTTAAATTTTTAACAGTTAGCTCGATTTGGTCTCTTTATGACATTCCCAAAACCTTTATTACACAATGTACATGTATTAATGCACATATGTTATGTAAATTTATTATGACATTCATTAATGTAATAGTATATTATTATATGTAAATAAATGTAGTTATAAATATGCATGTAAATAACAACCAATATATTATTACAAATTTGTATAAACTATAAAAACTTTGTATAAACTATAAACATGAACCAAATTTAATATAATCCAGTACGACATGTCAAATACATCCAATTTTTTTTAATACAAAAGGAATGATATTAAATTCATTGAATACTTAACGTATTGAAAATTCAATTCTCAACGTACTTCAACATTCACCTGGAAAATTCGAATCATATTGGTTGGAAGGCCCTCTAAATACACGTTTCAAATAAAATAAAAAAGATTACTGGAATATATCTCATAATGTGTTGTTATTTAAATGTTTGTTCACATACAACGACTGTCGATTCTCCAATCGATGCCGAACACCAACAATCGTTTCACGTGATCCATGTGGACCCTCTCCACGTTGTATTGCAACATCGATGCATGCTATGCGTTGATTTATAAAACAAAATTTTGAGCCAATTTTGGTTCTTGTTACCACAAAGGTTATATCATTACGCTGGGTTTTATGATTACTTATTTTTGTTTTGGTTTTGATTGCAGGATAACGTGAAACTCGGTATTAATACAACCAAAAGCATGGCTCATCGTTAACAAGAAGCAGTTTGGTTGAATAATTTTAAAGGCATCAAGTCCGGAGAATTAGCAGGGATTCCATTAAAAAACAGTGTGAACATATAATACCAATCGAACATTAATTTTCCATCGACCTATCGTTTACTTCATAGAGGAATTATTAATGGGTTAAACAAATCCAATAGATCCTTACGAGAATAATGGAGATTTTTTTTTTCAATGCCCGAGAATCGAACTTGACAGTTATTGAAACAAGAGAAGAGTTCAAATTTTTAACCAACAAAAATATTCAACAAGAACGTTTCTCATATAAAGTTTATAATTAACTCATTATACAATTGATCTAAGGTATGTAAGTAAGATAATCTTAATAGTCGCCTATTAGGGTTATTTTGTTTATGGTGCTAAAGAAATTCATAGATCTACAAATTGCTTTGGGATTTGCGAGTGAACATTTATCCTAAGATCCAACGCAGTTCTTCTTTTTCCAATTAGAACACTTTAGCTCTTGAATAGGGACGAGGCTATCCTCTACTTAGTCAAGATAGGTTTCATTTTAAGTTATTTTGCATCATAAATCTAGTGGCATTTTATTGTTTTATTTTTTTAAGTCTCCTTACATAGGAACAAGCCTCACAGTGGCCTGACTGAGCCATGGTTTCAGTCAAATGGTTAATTATCATCTCACCTAAACGATATCATACAGATGACTCTTTTTTCCCTTCGGTCCGTTAATCGTTATAACCATCACTCATAAACAAATTGAAGGTCATTCTTGTGCATATTGTACATACTATTTTAGATAACTTAGACTAGGTTATATTAGGCTATTCTTAGGACACAGGTAACTGGAACCCATTTAAAATAGTCAGAATTTCTATCAACGAAAAAGAGTCTAATTGGGACTCTGACTAGGAAATTTCTCACCTATTGAGCCATGACATTTCTTGGCATCAACATTTTTGGTGCTAGAAGGAGGACCACAAATTTTTATCTATATGAAATTTTATGTTTTTAATCATGGCTCATCATTTGGGTCATGCATTTAGTATGCCTGAACCTACCAGAAATTTTCTCAAGAAACCTATCCTATCCTTGATTATACAAAAATATGATGGTGAGAGTGGCATTACTATTGCAGATCACACTTCACAGTTTTTGGTCAAATGTAATTATTTTATCATCACTAATGGTCAGACTAGAGGATGCTATACTAATCTTCCAAACAAATCTATACATTCTTGGGAACACTTTGTTGAAAATTTCCTTTCAGCACATCATTTTTATGATTATGAAAAGTTTTGTTTTGACATAGGAACTCTTATGATGCAAGAAAATGAATTGATTGATCAATTTTATAATAAATATACATCTCTCTATTTTAGATTTCCCCTCAAAGACATTCCGTCTCAAAATGTTTTATTACAATGTTTTCAGCTTGTTTCTTCGTCCAATAAAAATAACAGATCACACACAGAAGAACAAGATGTTCTTTATATATTTCTTCAACATGTTTAAATTCCTAATAAATCTCATTCAATTTCAGTAGGAATTACTAGACCCAAAGAAATGAATTATGAACATTGTGATAATCTTCCTATGAAAGAAGATTCAATTCTAGTAAAAGATATACATTCACTCCACACTGATCACCATATCCATGAAGAGGAAACTCATATGGATGCGCATAATATGATATAATCTGGAGTTAATTATTTCATGTATCTAGATCTTTTCACAGTTCAGAGTACAAATCACCGTGATATCATAGATATTTCTGATGAAAACCTCCCTTCAACAGATTCAATTTTCTTTGAGGACCATTTTTCTTGTGAGAAGGATTCTTTATCCATCCTTTATAATTTTCAAACACCCGTCTTTTCTTATGTTTATTCTTTTCAATCATACCACTTACACAAATTTCAGGAAAGATAGGCCATATATGAAAAATATTTCGATAATGAGATTGTTGAAATACCTTTGTCACAAACGGATTTTGATTTATATCTATCAATAGATTCATTTTATACTATTTCAATTTATCTTATGGATAAACACAAAATTGTACCTTTTGATGTGTACATGATCATCAAGTTTCCAATGAACTTCATATTCTTAATCCTATGGAAGCTTGTTATGATAAAAGTTCTTTTCCTTGTCTTCCTAGTGTTAGGTCTTCTGGTTCTCTTGCTAATTTCAATGAAAATAGATAGATAATCATGTATATACTATTGACATATTTCAAAATGCCACAACATCTAAAGGTATACCATCTGAACTAATAATGTAAGTTTCTTATCCTTGGAATGGTCTTCAAAAGGTATCAAGTGTTCGCCCTTACTTCTATGATCCTTTTGAGATTTTCTTAAGGAAAATAATTTCAAGTGAAGGTTTTTATGCATAATTTGTCTTTTTATAAATTCTTAAGGTTATATGTACATAGTCGTGTTTTTGTTTCTTATAGTTGTTCTACTACCTTTATTGATGCACGTTATATCTTTGATTGGAAGGACAAAATTGATGTGATGGCTACATTGGAGATATACATATACTTGACCATTTTTCCCGATGCAAATTTCGTATAGTGTAAATATAGTAAGACTAGAATTAGTTTGATTTTCTTAAATTTCACTTTTTGAATAAAGCAGTCATGGAGAATATAATTATTTCATTTTAAGCTTTATCTTTAGTTTTTATCTTTAAAATATTATCTTGAATGAATATAAATATCTGGATGAAATCATCATAAACAAGTTTGTAAACATGATTGCACCATAGTCAACATTTGGAAGAGCCTTACAGACCATAATATGACAAGACACCTGTATCACCATATTAACCTATCGAAACATCATTTTGGTTGTTTTATTTTGTCTCATTGCTCTTATAGGCTTAACCATTTGATTTTGATTTTACTTAGTTTTATCTCATTTTGATTTTTATTATTTTTTGCTTGGGTGCATTTCCTTTTATGGTTTAGTTTCAGAATTTTGTATGGAGGGACTTTACTTCAAATGGCAACGCCAATTAGTATGCATAGGGAAACCCTCACTCTCTATTGTTTTTAACTAGATATAAGTTTCCTAATTTTCATATCTTAATCATTTATCATGGGGAACATAGAGTCTTGGTTCAAATAGTTTGAACCCATTTTAATAGATGAATGAATTGTCATCAGTCAAAATTTTTGAATCCTTCCCATTCTCCTCCACATATATAAAACACTTTGCTTTGGCAGATGCAAATAAGTATAGTGAAGTCAATCTTTAATAAACTTCCATGTGTCTTTTTAATGCATATCCTCTTGTATCACCTAGCTCTCTTCACCCAATTTCCAAACAAAAAATATTAAAAGAAATTATATATATTATAATCAAAAGGGTGGTTAAAAGAGAGTTGAAAGCATAGAAATGTGGGAAGTACAAGTAAACCTATTGGGGCTATGGACGCTCACTAGAAGCGGGGCCATACTTGTACAATACCATGACAACTTCGTCAGGGTACTTTCGAGGCTCGCTCACAGCGAAGAAATGTCATGTAAATGGATAAAATTATATTAAATGTTTTTTAATATTTAAATGACTTACTATATATTTTCACTATCCATTATTGGAGTCCTAATTTAAAATAAACAATATTACCTTTCTTTGGATTCATTATTTTGGAACTGGGCGTTCAAGTAATCTTATCATTTTCTGCTCACTCTACTTTCTTCCAATCTTGTGTGGGACCCTTGCAGATGGTACAAGATATAAATATTTGTGGGAAAACTTATTTCTAATCCTAACCATAGATAATTGTTTCTATCTTGTGTGTCGCCAGTTGTTGTAGTCACAACACCCTCATATTTTTGGGAACCCTTCATGTAAAATTGTTTCTAATTTTTTTTTAAGTTTCCTTTTGGCCTTGATCATGTTCGTGTAAAGTGTCGTTTTACGCTTTATGATCCTTTTCTCACATTATTATACTTGCGTCACTTCATGTTGTTATTCCTCTCCCCAGAGCGATGCTTGCATCATTGTTCTCATTTTTCCATATCGCCTCACATTTTGCATTTGGTTTTCCTGATAGATTTGGTGTTTCATGTCGTCATCACTAGTGGCGATCACATACATTATCGTGGGCTCTCCAAAAACCTTTCAAACATTCAGTTTACTTGACTTGAAACTATAAAGTAAACCTTCATGAAGTACCTTTAAATTTTTAAGAGTTTGATCTATTTGGTATCTTTATGACATTCCCAAAATATTTATTGCATATTGTACATGTATTAATGCACATATATTATATACATTTATCATGACATATACATTAATGTAATAATATATTATTATATGTAAATAAATGTAGTTATAAATATGCATGTAAATAACAACCAATATATTATTACAAATTTACATAAAACATAAAAACTTGTATAAACTATAAACATGAACCAAATGTAATATAATCCAATATGACATGTCAAATATGTCCACTTTTTTTTTAATACATAGACAATGATATTAAATTCATTGAACACTCAACGTATTGAAAAGTTAATGCTGAACATAATTCAAATTTCACTTTGAGAATTTGAATTATATTGGTTGGAAGGCCCTCCAAATACACGTTTCAAATAAAAAAAAAAATATTATTTGCCATATATCTCATAATGTATTGTTATTTAAACGTTGGTTCACATACAACGAATTTCGATTCTCCAATCAACGCGGAACGCCAACAATATTTTCACGTGGTCCATGTGGAACCTATCCACATTGTATTGCAACATTGATGTATGCTATGCGTTGATTTATGACACAATTTTTTGAGCAAATTTCAGTTCTTGTTACCACAGATTTTATATCATTACGCTAGGTTTTATGATTACTTATTTCTATTTTGGTTTTGATTGCAAGATAACGTGAAACTTGGGATCAATACAACCAAATGTGTGGCTCAGCGTTAACAAGAAACAGTTTGATCGAATAATTTGAAAAGCATCAGGTCAGGAGAATTAGCAAGGATTCCATTAAAAAACAATGTGAACGTAGAATACCGATCAAACAATGATTTTCCATTGATATATTTTTTGCTTCACAGAGGAATTATTAATGGGTTAAAAAACTCCAACAGATCCTTACTACAAAAAAGGAGTTTCTTTTTTTTTCAATGCTCAAGAATCAGACTTAACAGTTATTGAAACAACAGAAGAGTTCGAAATTTTAATTCGACAAGAACGTTGCCCATAGGGGAACTAAATTCCAAAACAAAAATAATTTATTGGGTTCGAGAGGCATTTGAAGTAAGCATTGGAAGAAGGGAGATATGGGGGTTCAAAATTATTTTGACAGGAGTTCGAATTCGATTGCTGAGAGTTTCAAAATTCTTTTCAGAGGTTTCGAAAATCAGTATAAGGGAGAGAGGAATCAGAAAGGGGCAGACTGCAGTGAGGGCAGATCGAAGTGAGGGCAAGATGCAGTGAAGGCGGAACACAGTGAGAGGAGGAGTCAAATTGTCTTGCTGTTGTTCGAATTCGCTTGCTGGGGGCGGGCAAATTGCATTCTGTTGTCCATGGAATACCTATATTGCTGCAAAGTCATAATTTATATTGTTTTGGTATCTTTGTCCCGTGTATAAAGCTTTGTTTATAGTGACAATAAGAAAATTATTGTTTCTGCCTAATGTTTTAATATATATATATATATATATATATATATATATATATATATATATATATATATATATATATATATATATATAAATAGTGTATTGATATATATTATTATATGGCATTTAATATTTAAAAAAAGGCTTTTGATTATATGAAATAAATTAACAAACAATAGTCTTGTTATTTGCTTCATTAAAAAAAAATGAGTTAAATAAGATTTGTTTGCAAGATAAAAAATCATTTATTTGTCTTTACTAATTCTTCTTAGTGTTTCCTTGTATCGAGTGGAGAAGATTATTTTCTGTAATCATATAAATTTCATAATTAATTTATTATACAATTTATCTCAGGTATGTACGTAAGGTCATCTTGATAGTTTCCTATAAAGGCTATTTTGATTACGTTTGTGCTAAAGACATTCGTAGATCTACAAATTGCTTTGGAATTTGCGAGAAAACCTTCATCCTAAGATCCAACGCAGTCCTTCCCCTTCCAATTATAACACTTTAGCTCTTTAATGGGGATGAGGCTATCATGTTCTTAGTCAATATAGGTTTCCTTTTATGTTTTTTTGTATCATACAACTAGTTACATTTGATTTTTTTTTTTTTTTTTAAGTCTCCTTGGGTAGGAACAAGCCTCATAGTGGCCTAACTGAGCCCTAGTTTTAGTTAGATCATTATGGATCATATCACCTAACAATATCATACATATGAATCCTTTTCCCCTTTGTTCAGTTAATTTTGATAACCATTAGTCATAAACAAACTAAAGGTCATTCTTGTGCATATTGTACATACTAGTTTAGGTAACTTAGACTAGGTTATCTTAGGTTAGTCTTAGGACATGGGTAACTTGAAACCCATTTAAACCAATCATAATAACCATCAAAATGGAAAAGAGTGTAAATGGGACCTTGATTGAGAAATTTCTCATGTGTTGAGCTAGGACATTTCTAGGCATCAACACTTTTCTCGCCAATTGATACCCGCTAACAAATATTATGATCCTAGAGGTAAGATATTCAAATTTATTTCTATTTTCAACCCATTAAAATTATTAGGAAAACCTCTAACCAAAATACTAATCTTCCTTTTAGTACAAATTGATAGCTCTACCAACCAAGATTTTTTATGTTTTTGCATTTTCAACTTGTATTTTTCCACTATCTTTGGACTAACTTAAACTAGATCAATGGTTTGCTAAAATTGACACCACTTGGTTCATAATATTACCTTTTGTTTCGATTGTAGTGTATTGATGTTCAACGTGTATTGATGTTCAACTTGTCAATCGTCCAACTCTACATTGATTATGAGAATACTCTTAGCCACATCATTTACCGTGAAATATTCTTATACATTATGTAAAGCTTGATTAGACGTGACATTATATGAGAAATTTCAAAGAAGATGAGGCTCTGTACAACCCCAACACTTCAAGGTTTCTCTTTCCCTCTCATTAGCTCTTTTACCATTTAGATCAATCTGTCTAGATCATGTTTGTGACTGAGTCTTTTGTTAGTTATTATTCCTATTGAAATTCATATTTTGATGATTCTTGATAATTCTTAAAATAAAAGGATTTGGACCCCTTATTGCCTCACATGAATTTATCATTTTTCTTATTTTCCATTTTTTTAAAACTACTCATAACATATTTTTTCCTTTTAGATAACTTCATCCATTATCCTAGGGGTTGTCATACTCAATCTTCTCTTTGAAGGAAAGGGGTGAAAAGTTGATGAGTCACTGAATTTTAGATTTCTCCTTGTGAATGTATTGTTTATATCACAGGAGATGGGTGAAATTAAGGACTAATTCATCCATGGTCGTATGACCAAGATTTAGTTCATGCAATTCTTTATCTTTGTCATCATAATACCTTTCTGTTAGATATTTTCCTTTGAAGTGTTTTTGAAAATCCTCCCAACTCATAGTATTATCTTTTATATTATGTGAATTTCTAATTTCATCCCACCACAGGGATGCCTTACCTTGTAGCTAGTAAGTGGCCAGTTTTTCTTTAAGATTAATGAAATATTCATATACTTAAAAATATTTATTCATTTTTAATTCCCACACTTCAATTTTCTCCTTTGATTCACTGTCAAATACCAAATTCCTAATCTTCTTAAATTCTCTTTTTAGTTCTACATTTTTTTTCTTCATCTAATTAGGTGTTATTAGTGGAATTTTGGCTGAATTGTGTTCAAGTCCTTCTTCATCTAGTTCCTTTTCACGTTTAAGTTTGAGAGGAACACTCTCTTCTATTCTGTCTTAATCCATCCTTTTGTGGGATTCCTCTTTATCTCCATTATTTGATGTTTTTCCTAATGAATTCTTATTTGGATTTTCACTTATTTGTATGAGTTTTTCTTGATCAAACCTAGCTTTCAACAATTCTTCATTATCTTCTCTAATGCTTTCTAGTTTCAATTTTAGATGCTTCACAATCTCTAACAACTCTACTATATCTGATGATGCCTCACCACCTAGCTATACCCAAAGTTCCTCTCCATTATGAGGTCTTAAGGATGGTTCTTTCATGAGTTTTCTTTAATTTTCTCCTTACAGTGTAAGACGAAATATTTATTCTATTAAATTATAGTTGTTATCTAGCTCATAGGCTTTAGTGCTATTACCCACACCTCTAATACAATATATAATGTCCCTCCAAATTTACACACTATATTTAATTTTTTTACGACATATAATAAATCCAATGTTGGCATACTGTCATTGGTAAAGTTATAACAAAGTTGTTCTTAATCAAAAGTTTTACTTCCAAATCATATAGAGTTAATATTCCCATGTATAGTTTTCTAAGTGATTTTCATCAATAACATAGGTATAGAGACACTCTTGCCATCGGGATTTGTTTTTTTTAAAGGATATTACAAACACACACACACACAAACACACACATATGAGACTCTAGACCTTAACCTTGGGTTCCATGACAGTTAATAAACCCTCACTATCCAAAAAATCTCCATCACAGTGTGGTATCATTTTTCCTTGAGATTAAAATATTTTTGGGTACCATGAAAGAATGGCGTTGTTTTCACCACATAGCTACTCAAGCCTAAGAAAATATATACACTAAAAATACTTATAACTCATATAAACCACTAATCTATCATTTCATATGACATGTAGACATGTATGCCTTAGTCCACAACCTCTTCTATACATTTATGACCCCCCTTTCGTGAGTCACACTTTGGGATCATAGTGTGTAGGTCATCCTACACATCAAGCTTGCAATATGTGGTTATCACCCATCCATGTGACATAGTCATAGTTGGAAGACTCAGATTATTCAATAAAATCAAACAATGTTGATGGATTGATGTAACAAAGTAGTTGGATTGAGTACCCTCTCGAAATTTTCATATGAGATTGCACATTCTTCGTAGAAAAAAATGTATTTTGTTGTAGAATAAGGTTTAAGATTTGAAATTATGCTTATATGGTTATTGATGGTGTTTTGTTTCTGTAGTGAGTTGGTTTAATCAGAAACATTTCAAGATGAAAGCGATATTTAAATTTATAATATTTTTGATGAATATAATTGTGATGGTTTTATCATATTGAACTTGAAATTTTTTAATTCATATTCGGAGAAATTTGACTGAAAACTTTGGTTTGTGTAGTTCTTTTCAAGAGACTTTTAGAATAATCTACTGACCAACAATTTATAGGGGGGTTTCATTTTTTGTAAGAGCATAAACTCTAAAATATTACCTACTAAACAACATATCCTTTGACACATTATTTTCAAGAGTTCTGAAAAGGTAAAAACTAGTGTAGGGTTTGGATGCTCGAGAAAATTAGGAGCACTACCACTCCCAAATACTCCAACCCATAACACTTGAATGTCATATCACCCTCTGAAGGTTTCATTTTTAGGTCAAAAGAGGGTTTTCCTACTTGAATTATTTCTTCATTTTTGATTCTAGGGTTTTTGACATGAATTCTTTTAAGGGTTTCAAGTGATGATTTCATTTGATGGAGAGTATTCATATTCACTCAGTTTTGATGGTTGTTATGGACAAAGAAAATATTTGTCCAGTTATTGAACCCTAAGTCCGTCCTAGGGTTTTCAAATGAAAACATCACTTGTTGAGGATGAACCATTATCATCTTGGTGTCAAGCTTCTTTCGTGGACATGAGAACTTCAAACTAGGTATTGGAATGTGATATTTTTCTATATTACTCTTCTCTGTTTTCTTTATTAGTATATTTTTGGATTCTTGATATCATATTTTAGAGAAAATAGTTTTTATCTTATAAAACCTCATCTTACTATTTTAAATCTTGTAATATCGAATGGATTCTTATCTTCTTGATCACTTGTGTTCTTTCAACCTATCATTCAAGGCCACAAATACTTGACCACCCTTAAGCTAATTTTTTTCTATCAAGTCTTTTGGTTTAAGGATTTTTTTTTTTTTAAATATATAAGTTTTATGGTGAGGGTGCTAATAGAATATTCTCGTTATGCTTGCAATAAATTTTTTATTCATAACCCACCTCAAGATTTCTCAACATGGAACATTAATTTTACCTCTCTAGGTAAGAACCCCATTAACATCACTTTTATTCCATATGTATTTAATATATATTGAAGATGATGTTGATTAGTGATGACCATGGTTTATTATTTACAAATATTTGAATAGGTTTTAGCATACTCAACCTCGAGTTATTCTTAATATATTAAGGATTAAACATTTGAACTTGATATTTTGTGTGTTAAATAGTTTATGTTAATTTGACTCCATATTATTTTCATACATGCTCATTTTGGAGTTATTCATGTTTTTATAATACTTTACACTCATTTTTGTGTGGAAAGGGTTCCTGGACCCACAATTTATGCATGGTTAATGTATATGTTTGAATCAAGTAATTTGAACATACTACTCTCTGTATGTGCACTTAGTCTTTGCAATTTTATTTTATTCCATGGCTTACTTTAGTATGAACCTTAGCCATGAATATATGGTTCTTTCATTTTAATTGATTCAATAAATATTTTTTAATAACACATACTTCCTTTATCCCATAATGTCCTAGATTTCATCAATACTTTCTCATTTAAAACACTCGATCGACATCAAGCTCTAAATTATCTTAAGCAGATTTATACAGGAAAGGTAGCTATAGAGTATGTGTGAAAATGGGTTTTGTAATTAATTCATGAGAGAGTTTTACATGTCAAGTGGGAATTACATGCATTAAGAAGTCAATACAAAGGTTATCCCTCCATACTAGCCTACAAGCATTCTAAGCCTACTAATGAGCCTCAGTATTGCAACAAGAATGCTGCAACTCCCAAGGCTACCAACTTTAATTATCAACCCAGGGTTTGTACAAACTTAAGAGGTATCATCATTATATGTGCAACATACAATGTGTTCTTATTTTTTTGATCTGATGTAATGGAGTGAATGTGATGAAATAAAAGAATAAAATAATTTTAGAAATGGAAGTGTTTCTTTGAAAAGAAATTAATCCTAGGCAAGAACAACAATTTGTAATTGAAATCCTAAGAGCATGAATTCAAATAAATAGGCCTAATCTACTTTGTAAAAATGCATGTCCTAGTAGTGTTTATTCTTCCTCAGTCATGGATTTAGATAATAGGGGCATTATTTGAAGCGTAAGAGACAAAAACCAAGATTTGGAAGAAAATTTGGTCGAGTTTGCACATGGTACAAGAGTGCTACAAGAAGTTTTGTTTTTTCTACAGGAAGTTCTGTTCTAGAGAAAACTCACCGAATGACTAATTAAATCAAATAAAAATGGGATGGGAAATTTTTTTATTATTAAGTAAGATGTATTAGGTCTCCATTCCAAGTGGAATCACTCCAAAATACCCATTTTGACATGTGATAAAAATAACAAAAAATTACTACTCTAAAATCTAGAAATTCAAGAACTAGTGAGCTAGTTAATCTATCAAATGCCTATCCTAATAAAGTGAAAATGAAATGGGGTAATTTTTTTTATTAAGTTTAATATTATTATGACCTAATACAAGTGGAATAAAGCAAAATTAAGTTCAATAACCCATTCTAAAAAATATCATAAATTTACTACTATTTCTCTACAAGACATTTCCAGAAATCTTATATTCGTGAACTAGTAATCAAATCCAAGTAGCTTAATGATGAATATGGCCTTAAAAATTTATTATAAGAAAGAATAAATCTTGTGAATCTATAAAAACCTGAAAAATAAATCACTTCAATCATTTAACTCAATCCTATAGCAAGAAAAGAAACAATACTAAATATAGAAATATGAAAAATAAAAATAAGAGATGTACGTGAATAAGAAGTGAAAAGAACAAAAATAAACTGGGAAAGAGGGCTCTAAGGATCCTAGGATGGAAAATACCAAGGAGGAATCAGAGTCCTATGGGAGAAACCAAGCATTAAAATCTAAAAATGTCACCAAACTTCATTATTGAATCAGTCTAGGTACATCCCCGCAAGAAAAGAAAGTGGGGTTGTTAAACAACAATTTTTGTCCACAATAAGACTAATAAATTCATGCCTCTAGAGGAAAATTTGAATTGGTACTTATACAAATTGATGGGGAATCATTCTCCTTGAAAGTATGAAGCTTTCCCCTCCAAAATCCCTCAAATAGTGGATTTGGTTCCCAACACTAGGAGTTTGTATTAAATGACAAGGAACACATTCCTATATTTTCTCAATCATTGGAGTTCCAGAATATCTCAATAGTGTCATGATATTTTTTTCATTTATTATCCAATATTTATCCTCATGTAGTAGGGAGAAAGTCCCTAAATTATATCCTCCTCTAAATCTACATAATTTTCCCGCTATTCTCATAATATTCTTTAAAAATAAATAATATTAGGCACAAATATTCAATTATATCTAAAAATTCGTAATGAGCATATTAAACCAAAAAATATGTCATATAATAAAAAATAGATAGGTTTAATGTGTTGAAGCATGTTAATATGGGCCTTAATTTATTTCTAATTTAGAGGCCCATCATACCCCCCTACTGAAAGTTTTGCTCATCCATTGAGCAACTTAGTGACCTAATTGTTCCTCACTCATGGCACTGGTGGCCTCCAAGATCTGTCTTGTAGTTGTCCAACACTTTCGTGTAGAAACTTTCTGCTTTCCTATAGAAACTTTATTCCTTCCTATATTAGGGAACATTATTTTTTTTAGTTTTTTGTTCATGGTTTCCCTGGTGATTGGCTTCTTCTTAGAGGCTTGGGGCTTCTTTATTTTCGATTGGAAGGAGGTTACCTCTTCATTTTTCTTCATATTATCCTTGTATCCTTTGTTATGTTTTTTTTCAGGAACTTTTTCTTCTGTTTCAAGCTTTTATTTTTCTTTCCCACCCTCTTATTTTTCTACATAGCCATCCATGACTATTTCTTTAACGTTTCTCTATCCATATCCACAAAAATTGTCTATGTGTTCTCAATGTTTGTGCAAAGGAACTTGTTGCCAATTATCAACTTTAGAGCACTTACGATTTCAACCTATGATAAGAGGAGGAGTTCTTCATGTTAATGAATGAGGTATTCCAATTTCAAAATAAGTGTATTATATTTTACAATAAAACTCCACACTTCAAAATAATTTATGGTTATGCTGCAAGATGTTTAGTGGAGGAATTTTGCAAAATTTAATTGAAATTTTGTTTGTAAGAGCTGAGAGATTAAGTAATCACACCTTATTTGAAAGCACTTCCAAGATTCTAGAATTTTGTGGAAAATAATGGTCAATATATGGCCCCTTTTTCCTCTTGGTACAATCCTGTATTAGGTAGACTGTCTCTTGTAGCACCTACACTTTCTCCTGTAGCAACCCTGTTTTTCATGTAGCAGGCATGTTTCTCCTGTAGAAACCATGACTAATATTGTAGCACGTGGAAATAATCTCTATATCTCTTTTGTAGCATCCTATAAAACCCTTGTTAGCATCTAGCTTGACCTTTGGTGCCTTAATGAGTCTCTCTAACTATTTTTGGAATGAGAATCGACACATCTAAATTTGATCCTTGTTTTTTTTTTTTCCCTTCTGTGTAGTGTGCTTGGTGCACTTGGTGATATGGTCCAATTTCATCTTAATTATCACTTTCCTTCATTTGAATTTTCCACGTTGCATGAGTGAGGGATTTATTTGCACTTAAGTAGTTGAGGGTGGCCAAGACTGCTGACCCATCCTTAGCTTATAAAACCTCATCTCTCATGCATTTCCAACAAATTTATAACCATAACAAGCTCATGAGAAAAGGTAAAGAATATTGCATGCATGTACATGAGATTCTTACATGCTAGAGCTGGGCCATATAAATAAATATATAAAATAGAGTTGACTCTTTTTCTATTTTTGGTGCATATCTTCAGAATTTGATTATACCTTGACTAATAAATTTGTTGTGTGCATGTAGGTGCCTCTATGATGTCTAGGTTTTTGTTGCTAGTAAAATGAATTCTTGGAGTGCCATTACTATCTTTAGATTCATCTCATAAGTCTTACTGGTCTCCGTGATTGGTCAAAACCATCGTCAGGGCTTTTCTGGTGCTTACACAGGGCTTTCTACATGAGGTTTCTTTTTCTTGTAACAACCTCTTTCTCTGCTTGTTTTAGGATTCTATCTCTATATGATTCACGGGGGAGAGTGTGAGGTGGTCTTAGGGTCATGGTAGGATTATTATAGAATGATGAGGAAGTGATGTGGCCTTGGAAAAATGGAGTGAAGGAACTCTGTGTTTTTTTTAGAAAACATTCTTTTACAGAGGTGCAAAAGGTAAGGTTAGTGAAAAAAAACCTTTGTGCTTGAGATGGAGAAGTGATGAGAATGTGGCAAGAAATTATGGGAATAATTTTATCATTTATTGTTTACACCTCAAGGCCCTTTGTGATGGTTTTTTTTCGTCGATCCACCTGCATGTAGCTTACTGCAACTTCCTGTAGAAGTTAGAGGACTTCCTGTATAATTTCAGGACAAACCCCTTGTAACAAACGTGTTTTATCCATAACTCTGAAACGGTTGAATGGATTGACCGGAAATATTTTTAGCATGTGTTGAGGAGGTAAATCCCCTCTGCGGACAGAGGCGATCCCTAATATCCCAGCACGGGTCTAGCAACAATCATCAAATGCTACAGCGCAAGTTCCTAATTGCGAATAAACAGACCAACAATGGAGGCCTACCTGGAGTCCAGTGCTATGATTCATAGAAGAGACAGCGTTCCCGTTCCTCAGCCTTGGCAGATCACGATCCCCACGATCTCCGTGAATGGACACCTGCACATGCAAGAAACAACACGAATACAAGCATAAAATCCAGAATACGCAACTATATATGAGTCAGAAAGGATATAACTCATCATTATCATAAGTGAAAAACAGAGTGGAACCATAACCAATAGTCATTCATTAATAAGCGATCGAAAGAGAGTACAACCAATGTTCTGACGCTGAGGTCTCCTTCGGAGGGGTCTCCAGTCATGCACGTCTCGCAAAGCTTGCCAGGGATGGGACAAGCCTCTCTTAGAGTCTCTCGATGATAGTCTCCTTGCTTGAGTCGGCCTTAAGGGAAAAATGAGGGCTCTTGCAGCATGAAGGCTCTTGGGAATTTGGAGATTCAAAGCTTAGGCACTTCAAGACTAGCTTGCAATGGCAATGAGCTAGCTTTTATAGAAGGAGGAAGGGGAGTTGGGATCCCTATAATTGTGGGATTGGCCCTATCATCAAGGAAGCTTCCATGAGAGGTGGAAAACCACTTCCTCTCTATGGAAATCCGTAGCCAAACTTCCCAACTCAAGATAGATACTAGTTTCTGAGTTTGTTGAAATGAAACTTCCGCCATTCTTATTTAAAAAACACTCCTTAAATTGGCTGGCGCGACTGCGACTCTGGGACAGAGCGCTAGTTGGCGCAGCCTCTTTGTAGGATTTTCCCCATTGGCATGAGTGATGAACTGGATACCCACGCCAATGCAAAAAGGGATGTTTTTATGGTTTTTTGCAAGGAGATGTCTTTAGGGCAATTGAAGCTCATGTTTAGAGGAATGCAATGATAATGGTTTCAAGGCATGACATTGCTCACAGGTCACATAATGGGCCCTCCAATGTGCGGGACGGGGAATGGTAGGGACGGTGACAAATTACTGTGTAACAACATGTTACCATCATCCTTATGCACCTCCCCATAAAACATCTTGACCATTGGATGCACGAATCCCAAGAGAAATAAAAATGGATGTAGGTGAGGGAGGTCGATTTCTCACAAATTGTGCTCCAACATTTTCTGAAATTGCTTGAGCATGTTACCATAATCCATATGCATCTCCCCATGAAGCAACTCAGAAAATGGATGCATGGGTTTAAAGATATAATAAAAAATATTCTGCTAAAAAACATGACTTCCTGTAGCAAAAACATGACTTCCTGTAGCAGTTTAGGAAAGCGAGGAAAATGAATGAGAAAATATTATAAATGATGGGTAGATATTGTAAATGGATGAGGGTGATTGATTCACATGACCTTGGTCCTTTTGGAGCATCTGAGAAAAGGAGGAGGAAGTCCAAGTTTGAATTCCTTTGACTAGATTTTTTACCAACTTGTTATTTTGGTGCCAACCTGTTTTTGTTGCTTGCAAAGGTTGGAAAGAACCTTCATTCATTAGAGAGAGATACATGGAGTATTTTTTTCGTTTTTTTTCTTATTTTTTTCTTTTTTCCTTAGGCTTACTAGCTGTCACAATGAGGTTTTCAACTAGTACGTCTACCTAGGTGCCTCAAAGGAGGTTTTCACCTAGGATATTTTATTTTTCTCTTTTTTGCAACCCATTGACTGCCTCATGCATGTTTTCAGTCATTGAGTCAATCTGAGGTGCCTCAAAATAGGTTTTCTCCTAAGATGTTATTCTTTTATTTTTTCTCTTTTTCCATTTTTTTATTTTTTCTATCTTACTCTACTTGAAAAAGAGAATTATCTTTCAAGTATAAGAATACTTCCAATCGAGCCATGTGCACATTAAGATGACAGATAGAATCATGTGTAGGCTTGGAAGATATGATTTGACATGTACTTGAGTATGAGAGAAATTTTTTTTTGACTGATATGATATCAAGTATTGTTGAATAATAGTGTGTTGTTGAAACTTAATGAATCTCTGGAACCCTATTTCAATATAGTTGGGATGCCCCTAGTGCACTTGATGATTTGGATAATCTTGTATTTCTTCTTCTATGAAATTCAGATTTTCCTCTTTTTGCTGATTATTCTCTTGAACACCTAGAGGATATAATGGTGAAAATAATGTAAATTTCTCAATCTCTGATTTTGATGTCTGCTCTTCATCAAGTGCAACCCATGATCCTTTGGTATTCTCATTTGATTCTTTCTTTTTTGAATGTTGTCCTTCAATAAAATCAAGAGAATAACTTTTTTGAAATAATCTTCGTGAACTAATATGGATACCATTTATATCCAGAGGATATGTTTGGAAGTGTTGTACCTCAGCATTGTAAGTGGATTGAGCTACTTCCTTGTGTGGGTTTGGAAATGGTGGTACATGTAGTTGAGTGGGAGCGGATCTTTGAGATGGATGTGGTTGGGGTTGTGGCTGTGGTGGAGGTGGATGGTAGGGATATCATGGAGTTGGGTATTGAGGATATTGAGAAAAATATTGAGGATATTATGCATTTATCCCATAATGTTCTTGCCAACCTTTTTTCCAATATTGGTTTTGGGGCTGGGATGGCCAAGGTTTCCAATGAGAGAGTGTGTTCCAATTACTTTGGGACCAATGTGAATAGGCTTGAAATTTTGAATTAGGTTCTTGAACCATACCAGGTTGACTAGGTTTCCATGGTCTTCTTGGAGCTACATAACATAGTTGCTTTGGTGATTGACTTGCTCCATTGTCTTCTTGGTACAATTCCTTCAACCTTGGTAATGATGGACAATATTTAGTAGCATGTGATTCTGCATGGATAACACAAATATCAACATCTTCTTTTTTATCATTTTTCATTCTTAAAATTTCTACTTGTTCACTTATATTGCTAAGAATTTTTGTTTTAAAGTCATCAAACAAATTTCCAAGTTTATCTTGACTTATCGATATTGATGTTGATTTACTTACTTTTTCCCTTCCTCTTGATATGCGCTTGCATGTTTCACAAATATATTCAAATGGTAACTGGTATACATCTTCTCTACTCATGAGATCAAGGAGATCAATCCACTCATTCCTAATTGTTCTAAGTAAGAGGGTTTTTAGTGTGTCAAATCCAAATGATGTAATTTTTCCCTATTAAAATTATACATGAATCTCTATATTAGATCCTCATTTCCCTCAGCTTCTTTTTGATTCATTCTAAATATTTATTCCTTAATATCATGATATTTATATTTTTATTTTAATATATTTTGCATACAATTCCAAGATATTTTTGAAATAGTACCTAAACTCATGAAGCATTTAAGAGCTCTATCCTTCAATTTTGGAGGAAAAAATCTCGATTTTTGAGTGTGTGTTAAGTAGCAATAAGATCTACAAAGTATTTAAAATTCAAAGAGAAAGGTTTTCGGATCCTCTTACCTCATACCATGGAATTTGGGAAGGAAATATGAAGGGATTCTCTTCATATGCACACTGACATCAATATCTTGAATGGGAAATCCAAGATTATCTTCTTCATTGTCATCATCTCCATCCATTTATTCTACCTTTTCTACCACCTCTTCTTCTTCTACCTATGAAAGTGGATGGTGATGTGGTTTTTACTGCACCACGTGGTCTTACTCCACCACGTGATCAAATGGAGGGGGGGGGCGTGAAAGTTGAGAATTATTTTTAATTAATTGTGTTTTGAATAAGAATGCTAATGCAATGTAATTTTTTGTTTTTGAAATGAAATATGCCTAATGGAAATATTTTTGTTTTTTCAGAAAGAAAAGAAATGAATCGGCTAGGAAAGAAAACAATGCATACGTTGACAGCTCCTGGGAAATGGTGCCAAAAAGTGATGAGCCTCATTATTTCCACAAGAATGTTGCAACTCCCAAGGCTACAACTTTAATTATCAACCTGGGGCTCATACAAACTTAAGAGGTATCAAAACTATATGTGCATCATACAATGTGTCCTTATTTTGTTCATACGATGTAATGGAGTGAATGTCATGAAATAAAATCCTAAACTAATTTCAGAAATGGAAGTGTTGCATTGAAAAGAAATTAATCCTAGGAAAGAACAACAATTTGTAATGGAAATCCTAAGAGCATGAATTCAAATAAATAAGCCTAATATACTTTGTAAAAATGAATGTCCTAAGTAGTGTTTATTATTCCTCAGTCATGGATTTATATCCTAGGGGTCACAATTCAAGCCTAAGAGACAAAGACCAAGCTTTGGGAGAAAATCTGGTCAAGTTTGCACAAGCTACAGGAAGTTTTGTTTTTGCTACCGGAAGTTCTGTTTTGGATAAAACTCACTGAGTGACTAATTAAATAAAATTAAAATGGGATGGAACAAATTTTATTATTAAATATGATGTCTGAGGTCTCTATTTCAAGTGGAATCACTCCAAAATACCCCTATTCACATGTGCTAAAAAATAAAAGAAAATTACTACTATAAAATCTGGAAATTCAAGAACTAGTGAGTTAGTTAATCTATCAAATGCCTAACATAATCAAATGAAAATTCAAAGGGGTGAATTTTTTAATTAAATTTAATATTATTATGACCTAATACAATCGGAATCAAGTCAAATTAATTCTAGTAAGCCATTCTAAAAATAGCATAATTTTATTACTATTTCGCTACAAGGCATTACCAGAAATCTTATATTCGTGAACTAGTAACCAAATCCAAGTAGCTTAATGATGAAGACGGCCTTCTGAATTCATTATAAGGATGAATAATGCTTGTGAAACTATAAAAAAACTTCAAAAAGGAATCGTTAGTGCCGCCCTAGTCACACCGCTTAACAAGGATCAAAACTCGCTCTTTGCATTTCCGCATGTTAGGTGTCCATACCAATAAATTTCACCATTCCACTAGGTCATGGATCGTTTGATGGTAGAATTTTTATCGTTTTCCTCATGAGGTACTTGCTGATTTTCCTCCCTATACCTTCACTACCAGCACTTTCATTTTCAAAATCATATCAAGAGAGATCAAGAGAGCTAAGTCCTATTAGTCTCTAAGGTCTCGCCATGGTTAAATTACTGAGTAAAGTGTCAAATAAAGATCAGCGAGGTCATGAGGAAGTCAATAAATACAAAGTCACAGCACCAGGAAGATCAGAGATATCATTTGTTCGGTTTGATGCAAGCCTCACCTCAAAACCATCTTTTGAGGTGAAAACATAATGCTTTGCCTTTTAGTCACAATTCGGAAGCTATTATCTCCACTAAATGATGTCCCTGCCTTCAGAGAAGTTTTCCACAGCATATTCAGCACCAGATCATCTTCAAAGCAAATCCATCAGAAAGAGCCCGGAAAGAGCTTTCTAGCGGTATACTACACTCTCAAAACTGACTTCTGGATTGAAATTCATGCTTAAGTGAAGTAAAATTCCCTTTACCCCTTATTTCCCATTTTTCCCTTCAACCTTGCTTTATTAAAATTTTATATCCCTTTACAAAAACCCCTTTCCCTCTTTCCGGTTATGATATCGCATTATAAACCATTTAATACAAATATGTGATTTATTTCTAACCACTTCCCCACCATTACCCTCGAAACTTTATTATAAAATCAAAGTTTCCATTATATATAACCTCCGCTGCGTAAACCACTTCCCCTTTCCATCCCTGAAAACTGTGTTATGAAGTTTTATATCATAACCCGCATAACCCAAAGTCCCCTCCCCTTTATTAAATCGCAAATCACAAAATTCATTTGTATGCCCCGATGAGCCATCGCAAATCCTCCTTTGATCGCACCATCGCAAATCGCAAAGTTCATTTGTATGCTCCGATAAGCACATCGCAAATATTTGCGATGCGATCAATCGCACAAAACTCCGATCACATCGCAAATCCTCCGATCGCACTGCCCCTCCGATTGATCACATCTCACATGTTCTCGATTGCGATTACGATTGCGATTGTCCCTGCTCCCGATCTCCGATTGCGATTTATGCGAGTCCCAACTTCATTTCCCTTCCCTTTTCCCATTTAAAATGAATTTTTCCCTTCACGAAAGCATAAATTCAATTCAATTTATTTCAACAGCAGATTAATAAAAAGTCAGTTTTCTTCAAAGGGGCTAACGGAAAGCGAAACGTCAGGGGACCGAGAAACAAAATGTAACAGTCACATCTTCAGTAATGATTCGAAAGGATCCACGCTACATGGTTTCACCTCTTCATTGGATATCTGAAAATTTCAAATGAGATAATGTAACGCAGCTCTTCCTTTACGAAGAGACTGTTAGCTTTTGGCCTTCCATCTTCAGTTGTGATTTCTCCTCTTCCCATCGATTTGTATTCCTGCAACTGCCTGGCCGCACAAATTATAATTATTTTCAAGGGTCGGAGGTTCGAGGTCTAGAAAATCAGAAGTAGGGGAATAGTGGCAAGGAGCCTCCGCGCTCCATTGACAAATAAAATTCAATAAAGTGATGCAAATCGATTTAAGGGATTCATGTGGTAAGAGTTTTAGCATATGTCTCTCTTATGTTTCATATGTATTTTGTTATGTTTCAATACAATTCATTCATAAACATTTGGCTGAATGTTTTCAAGTAATAAAGTTAGAACTTATCTTTATATGCTCATTTGGGGAATCATTCACACTCTGTGTATTTTCTTCTATCTGAAAAGGATTCATTTATTATGCCCTTTTCATCCTTCTCAACAGTCCTTCCACTCCATTTTATTTCAATTTTATTGCTAAATATTCTGCCTATCTTGCCCCATGAAATACCCTGTATCCTGATTTAATTCCTCAGCTTATGCTGTCCTTTTGTCCCATAGATCCCTGAAAATTTAGTCATTTATTAAAATCCCTTTTCCCATTTATATATCTAGCCTAAAATTAGTTCATTACCATTTTATTGAATATCTATTCTACGGAGAGAGCCCTCTCTTGTCCTTGTAGGGCTAGCGACAAGGCTCAGCGTGGTTTAGTTGTTACCCTGATTTGCCTTTTTCACCGAGGTTCGTATTGGAAAGCAATGCATCACTTCAATCATTTAACTAAATCCTACAACAATAAAAGAAAAAACTACTAAATACAGAAATATGCAAAACAAAAATAAGAGATGCATGTGAATAATATGTGAAAAGAACATAAAGGAATTGTGAAAGAGGGCTCTAAGACTCCTGGGATGGACAAGCCCAAGGAGGACTCAGATTATTATGGAATAAAAAAATACTTAGAAGCTAAAAATGGTACCAAAATTCATTATTGAATCAGTCCAAGTACATCCTTGCAAGAAAAGAAAGTGAAGATGCTAGGAAACAAGTTTTCTCCACAATAAGAATAAGAAATACATGCCTCTAAAGGAAAGTTAAACTTTTTAGTTATCAAAATTGATGGGGAATAATTTTCCTCGAAAGAATGAAGATTTCCCATCAAAAATCCCTTAAATAGTGGATATGGTTCCCAACACTAGGAGTTTGTATTAAATGAGAGGGAACACATTCCTAGATTTTATCAATCATTGGAGTTCTAGAATATCTCAATAATTTCATGATATTTTATTCATTTATTATCCAATATTGATCCTCGTGTAGTAGGGATCAAGTCCCTAAATTATCTCCTCCTCCAAATCTTCATAATCTGCCTAATATTCTCACAATATTCTTCAAAAATAAATAATATTAGGCACAAATATGAAATTATATCTAAACCTTCCTAATGAGGATATTAAAGCTAAAAATATGTCATATAATACAAAATAGAGATGTTTAATATGTTGAAGGATGGCTAGATGGGCCTTAATTTATGTCTATTTTAGAGGCCCATCACCTACTTAAATATTTTTTTTAACTATTTCTTAATTATTCATGATACTAAGAAAAGAAACAATACTTATCCTACCATATTTAGAATTTGTTGATTTAGAGTATTCATTTAGGAGTTATCTTTTCTTTATTTATTAAGAAAAGTTACATGCATTCAGGAGAATTATTATATATCTACTACTGCATGCTTAGATAACTATTTTCCTTTCTTTTTTCACTAAATACTCTATTCATTTTTCATTATGGGGCAAACAACCATGTTCTAATAATCAGTAGTTAATACATGCATGAAATTTCCTAATAACAAAATTACTATAGTAATGCTTTTACTTATTTGAACACTAGGAAATATAATAAGGAATAAATTTTTCCTCCAAGATAGTGAATCACAACCACAACAGTTCACTCGATCCTCATGTTTCTTTGCTATTATTGACTTAAAATTATTTGATGATAATTTTCCTCTTTCCCCACATAGATTCTACCTGTGTCCTACCTCTTTCAATGTTTTTTCCTTTCTTCTCTAACCTAGGGTTCTGCGGAGGTATATTTCTTTCTTAGCCCTGAAAACTATTTTCTCTCCAACTATGCTACCTCTTCCCCCACCTAACATAAAATTTATCTCTAGTCATGCTATCTCTTTGGTAGTGATCATTCCTCCTGAAATATTGGGGAATCATGGGAGGTTATAACTATGAGACTTTGACCACTTAAATAATTATTGACAGTAAAAAAATTGAATACTCATGTGATGGTTCCCATCATATTTCTAAGTAAAATAACATTTTATCTATAATGGCCCATAAATATTTACATATCTTGTTATCACTCCTCTAGATCTCAAAGGCTGAAAAAGAGATCCCAACAGAGATAACCAGAGACCAATATTTTGGCTTGGTATCTAGCCCTCCCAAGACAGAGAGGGATCTATCCACAAAAATCACAGCTAAGAGGGCTGGATGAAATTTTTTTAGGCTAGCTATGAGTTCAGGGGTTTTGATTTGATTGGGTTTGATTTGTTGGATGAGGATTAGGTCAAGGGGACTAGGCCAGGTAAAATGAGATGGAATTGTAGTCCATTCGATGGGATAGGGTAGGTAGAAGGCTTAGAACTTAAAGGTGATTTGGTGAGATAGTTTTAGACTAATGAGGAGCTAGGAAGAACATAGGAGATGTATTCTTCCTAAACTGAAGAAAATGGACAAATTATGATAACTTTCCCAAAACAGAGCATGAAAGAACATGTATCCTACATATCAACTTGAAAATTATCATATAATAGACATCAAGTGGTTTATGAGCTTACAAAACATTCACACAAATGATTATAGAGAAGAAACAATGCCAAACATTCATACCACAGGTATCCAAAAGAAATAGTTTCAATTCTTCATTACTTTTAGGCCAAACTGATTACACCTGATCTATACAATAGCATCCAACTGATTCCAACCCTTGCTAAGAGTGAATAAAGGGAAGATATATACATAAAAACTACATTCCCTCATTCTCAGGGTTTTAATTCTTGAGTTGAGGATGAGATCCACAAAATTATGAACTGAAAGCTGGAATGTAGGGAGCTCTAAGTGACTCCTCCCTAATTAGGTTGAAACTTATTCATTTGACTTTGATGATTGCATTTACATCATGAATATACCCCCTAGGTAACTTATACATATCATAATTACATTTACCATCCTTAATTACATAGGTAAAATCATCAATTTCAAGATAAAAGTGAAATTTGCAATGAAATTTCAAAAATATCAACAAACTGTCAAACACACCCTCTCTTTTCCAGGCTCGCCCTCCATCTTGCAGGTTTTTTTTGAATAGGTTTTAGGTGCCCAAATTGGCTCCAAGATGGCTTTTTGGAAAGCCCTTCAAGTCTATTTTCTGAATATGCCTTCAGCTTTCAAAATGAATCTCATTTTTCATGTCAAACTCAATCCTCCAAAGGCTTCTCAGCGCACAGCGCCAGGGCAAAAAACAAGGCAGAAACATGATTTTTTGCTAGTTTTTTTGACATTTTGACCTGCTTGTTTTGCAACAAAAGGTTGGAAAAGTGGTTTTATGAGATTTATTTACCATTTTTATTCGAATGTTGGTGTCCTTTTGGTCAAAATATGTCTAAAAAAAGAGAACAACACTAAGGGCGCTGCGTTTTTGACACTTTATCACATGATTGTCCAAAAAAATCAATAAAAAGACGAAACTAGCAAAAATGACCCAAAACATTTCAAAATTGGTGAAGTTATTATTGATGATGTGGCTAGGATTGGAGTGAAGCCTCTACAAGTATATCCAATTTCCTTTTCTCTTATTGCATGGTCAAGGCCTCCATTTTTTCATTGGCTCTTTTGAGGTTGGCTATTGCAATTTCGTCTTTTTGGAAATAATGTTTGACCTTCCTCCTCAGTATGTCATCATTTTTTTTTTCCAAAAGATTCTCCAAGTGCTTGTTAGCTCTATCAATCCATGCCTCTCGATTTTCATTAATTACCATTGCAAGTTGTTCATTCAAGCTTAGCTGATAAGCAAGCTCAACCTCTTTTTGTCTTTCTAGTGCTAGAGCTCTTTTCAACGCTCTAGTCTTAGGCCTTCTTCTTGGTGCTTTTTCTTCTTATTCTTCAAGCAAATGATACTTTTCAAGTGTCTCATCTAGAAAAACCTTGGATTTTTCTGCCTCGCTTTGAGTTGTGACGTATTTGACCTCATCAATGACATGCTTTGTCTTCAATTGCTGGTTCTCCTACTCAAGGAATTTTATAAAAAATTTGTACCTGTCAAGATTAGTTTGGAGCTCTCTAATCTTAGCATCCTTCCCCTTGATGACTACATTAGTGATCTCATCATCATCATGCTCATATAGGTCAACAAGGTCAAAATCATGTTTTGTCTAATGGAGGTCATTCTCATCATGAATGGATGCCTCATGTGCATCCTCCTCTACCATCTATTCTTTCCCCTTATGTACCTTCTTGGTTGGTGAAGAAGGCAGGGCCCCTTCCACAATCTATGGAGCAAAAACCTGCCTATGACCCCTATGGTATGTTTTTTCCAATGGCTTTATATCAGCCACATTAAACTACTTAGGCTCATTGATCTCAACTCTAGTTGGTGCCCGAGTCTCAATGTGGGATGGAGATGATGGTGGTGAAATAGATGATGAAGACTGCTATGATGATGATGAATGAGCTATGGGCTGAGATGGAGGAATGGATGTGGAAGGATGAGATGATGAAGGCACATTTTGTACATGTTGAATAGGTGGAGCAGTTAATATTTCATTAGCTATGAATGAACTCCATGGAATGTTCAATAGTTTGAGGTGATGGAGGGTTATGATTTTGATGAGGGAGTGATGGAAAAGACTATTCAATTTGTGCTCATACTCTCTCTTCTTAACAATGAATGCCATATTATCAATGCTTTGGAAAAGGTAATAGGGTATATTGTGCATCTTTACCCTAGTGAAGTGCATAAGTATCAGGATGTGATAGGCATATAGTTTGGAAAATCTATATTCACATGAAAAGTATTTCATGATGATCTTCATCATGGGATCATATCTGTCCAAGAGGTAAGAGAAAGGAAAAATCCTCTTTCTCTCATTCTTGTACCTAGGTTTGATGAAAGGCTCATAATAATTCTCCTCCAAGTCTTTTTGTTTAAACCATTTATCCCCAACACTTGGGATCTCAGTGGCAACTGAGATGATGGAAGTTGACACAGTGAAAGTGACACCAGCTAGAGTATCTTGGTTGTGATGGATATTAGAAATGAAAAGTCTGGTCAACATAGCAGGTGTTGGACCTTTTTAATTTTCTCACAGAACTCAAAACATCCAACATGTTCGAAACATGTCACAGCCATAGGAGATGCCAAGAGTTCCCTGGTATTTTTTGGCTCTAATATGAGTATTCTTCCCCTTTTATGTGGCTTCCTCTCCTTTTTTTCTTCTCCCTCACTGTATGATCTGTTTTCTTATTTTGCCATGATTTCTTAGTGTCAAAACCCTAGGGAGGTGTGATGAGGTGGAATGTGATTTTAGGAATAGGGAATGGGATGGGGTAATTGAGGAATATGGGGGCAGGGATTTATGAATTAAAGGATATGAAAGGGATTAGGGATATAGAGGGGTTTGGAATAGGGAATTAATTACAGGTGTAGGGAATTGGGAGCCTAGGAAAAAAGTGTACCTAGGGCTTAGGGTTTTAAGGAAACTAAGGCTTAGGGAAAGGGAATATCAATGTAGGGATTTGGGAAAGGGTAAATTCCAATGTTGGAAGGGGTGTGAAGGTTAGGCAGTGAAATTGAACTGTAATTAGGTATTTGAGGAATACTAGGGTTTTGAATTCAAAGAAAGACACCAAATTTCTTTAAAAAACTTCACACAACACAAAATGATTTGATGGAGAAGAGGAATGAAGAAATGGTAACTTAATAGATTATTTGTGGCATGAAGACCCACTGCTAAAATATGAAGGGTGATTTTGTGAAGTTTAGACGCCCTCCTGACAATTTCTAAAGAATATAAGTAAGGGTGCATCGCAAAAATCAAGCATTCCCTCTCTTTGATAGGCTCGCAATGCCTAAGGTAGGCACACAACACAACACACAAGAGCGCAGTGCCAAAAGCAGGCACACCTTCTCTTTTATTAGCATGCGACTCACAATGCAAGCACACAATGCCTAAGGCATGGATGTAGTGCAAAACATAAGTGCGCAGTGCCACAAGCAGGCATGCCCTCTCTCTGACAAGCACACAACAGACAATGTAGGCACGCATCACCTAAGGCAGGTGCACAACGCAACACACATGTGAATAGTGCCACAAGCAAATGAGCCCTCCAGGCTTTGGAAAATGTGCAACGCCTCCTCCATTTTTCTGATATCGCCCAAAAATCTGGAAACCTTGCTTTTATTGAGGATGCTTGATGGTAGTAGGAGAAAAATGAGGTCTCTTTTGATGTCATGAAGGTTATTATACTTGAGTGAAATTGATATTTTTATTTACAACCCACTTTCTAATGTTTCAATTTCACCTTTGAAAACTTTGGAAAATGCCCTTTACACTTTGACTTTTCTTTGCAGGTTGATGATGTTGTAGTTTGGAATTATTATTTGATTTTTTTTGTGTTTAGTTTGCTATATGGAGTTGAATTGAAAGCTTGGGAACAATAATTATTACATATAGTGAACAATAAATTACATAAAAATAATAATAATTTACATCATTGTTTTTGAATAAAATTACATTGCAGAATAAAATCATAACTTGAAGGAAGAATTATAACTTTGGAAACATTCCTTGGAGATCATCTTTGCATGTTAAAAACTATTTTTTAGATGATAAAGGAATTTTATTCAATCACTCTCACATTTTTTCTGGCCTTATGAAAATGAAATGGTGTTGTATTTGGACCTTGGAAATTGAAACCTAGTGACCTAATGGGACCTTGAATGACCAGATTCCATGTGACTTGATTGACACAATGACATGATGAAATAGGCTTTCAAGACTGATTTATGATCAACAAGACATGAAGGTGGGCCAGGAAATATCAATTTGTGAGGGAGAGTGAAGTTTTATGACTAGGGCTACCATCAGTGAGTGAGTTTTTTACATGACCTAATGGAATTATTAAAAATTTCTGAGTGGGACTCCTAAAATGATATGAAAAGAGTATTCTTGATCACTGATGGTAGTATGCAAATACTGAGGCTAACATTAGCCTTATTGGGGATGAGAGCTATAAAAGATGTGTCAAGAACCATAAAACTCTGGATTTTTCAAATCAATGCTTCTTCCATTGGGCCAATACAGTAAAAAATTCAAACTGAAAAACATGACTAAAAACAATAACTGAAGAAATAGACTAACTCAAGACAAACTGAAATGACTGAATCTTGACTCAATACTAACTTACTTGATTAAAAAATGAACTTGAAAATGACAAAAAATCAGTGAAGCTCCATGGCCTTCACTTCGGGCTCTGAACTCCAAACATTCTCTACTTCATACTTGCAGAAAATGTAACTGATATTTACAATGAAATGGAAAGATGATCAAGAAATTTGTTTAAGAAAAGATAGTGTTTCAGGAGCCTACCATTAACTGGTCCTCCTAAGCACTCTTTTCCATTCACCTCTTCAAGTAAATAAGCATTCTATCCTCGACAAGTTGAAATATGATATGGCCCTTTCCATAAATTCTTAAATTTACCATGCTTACCCTTCTCTTCATTCCTGGCATCCCAGCAGAGTACCGCATCTCCTATTTTGAAGTTGTATTCCTTAGTTTTCTAATCATAAATTTTCGTTATCTCATCGTGAAGTTTTGAAGTATTCTAAAATACTTCATCCCTTGTCTACTGAAGGTGTATCATTTGATTAATACGGTGATGTATGTCATTTTCCTCGGTCCTTGATTCTTGTAGTAATTTCATTACTGGGACTGCTAATGATGAAGGAAACACAGTATTAACACCATAAAAAACTTGAAAAGGAGACATACCAATAGAATTTTTATTGCTCTCTAGATCTTCCCACAATGCATTAATCAACTTCTTATGCCAATTCTTTTTATTCACCTCTAACATATTATTAATGATACTTGTCAATGAATTATTAGAGGAATATGTCAATCCATTACCTTGCGGGCAGTAGGCTGTAGAGTGTCCCAAATTAATTTTTTATCTGTCACAAAACTCAGTCATCTTCTTAGACTTTAATGATGTCATGCTATCTGTGATAATCTTAGTAGGAAAACCAAAACAGGACATAATATTAGTTTCTAAAAACTGAATGATGACAAAATCTATTGCTTTCTTGGTCAGGATTGCTTCACCACTTTGTAAAGTAGTCTGTGGTTGTCAATATCAACTTGTGCTGACCGGATGATGCTGGGTGAATCTCACTTATGGAATCTAAGCCCAACTTCTAAAATCGTGCATGGACTGAATTAGGTTGAAGAGGCAATGAGAGAAGCTTTCTCTTACCCTAAAAAACTTGGCATTCATGGAAATTCATTACTGCTTTGTAAACCTCTACAAAAAGTGTCGGCCATTATTATCCTGATTTCAATATTTTATTGGCTGTGGTCTTCCAATATAGGTAGCCCTCACAATCTCCTTTTTGGAAGTCATTCATCACTTCCTTAGATTCTTCTTCGACCAAACAGTTCAGTAACACACCTCCAGGATTCTTCCAGTAAAGTGAATTATCTAGTATCAAATACTTTGAATCTTTGAGTTTCAAAGATTTTCCTTGACTCTTAGTCATGCCTACAAGAGGGTTTAGGTGTTGAAAAACATAAAAAATATCAAAATATCGTGGAGATGACAAAAAGATATCGGATACCTAAATGAGATTCACTTCTTCTTAATTTTCGAACAATTCTGAAATCAAATTGATGTCAAGGGAATGAATATTTGACTCAACCATGAGCTTGGATAAGCCTTGACCTTTGATTATCTTGGTGGGCTTTATCTCAAGGTCATACTCCAGTAAATTTGTTATCCATCTTCCTCTCTTACCTTCTGGGTTTGTCTGCATGAGAAATTCTTTCACAACTGCATTAGGTACATATGCAAGAGTGCGTGAATGTAATATGTAAACTCTAAAATATTTCAGTGCTTTAACAAAAGCCATAGCATGTTTCTCTATAATGTTCTAGCAAAGGGCTACATATCTGATATTTCGACTGAAAAAGGCAATTGGTAATTCTGTTTTATCCCTTTTTTGCATCAAGACTGCCGCGATAGTGTGCTCAGAATTAAATTAAAATATTATGAAATCACTAGTATAATCAAGACTTATAAAAACCGGGGCAGTAGTCAAGGAAAACTTAACTGAATGGAAATATTTCCGGGCATCTTCAGACTACTTCACATCACTATATTTTTTCAACATGTTTGTCAATTCTATAAGATTCCCTGCTAAATTAGGAATGAATCTTCGTAAGAAATTCATCTTACCGTTGAATGATCATACTTCCTTTTTACTGTGAGGGAAATGAATTTTTTTAATTTCTTGAACACGGAAAGGGTCAATCCATATCCCATCCTTGGAGATGATGTGACCAAGGAATTTACCCTCCTCCATGGAAAAAAGGATTTTCTTTGGGTTGAGTGATATTCCAAACTTCCTGCATATTTCAAAAACAATTCTCAAATGGTGCAAATGTTCATCATTAGAATGTGAAAACACTATCAATTCATCTAAGTAAACAACCAAGAAAACATCTTTTTCATTGGCGAATGATATGTCCATGGCTCGCTGAAATGTGGCCCTTTCATTTTTCAAACCAAATGGAATTTTGGAATACTTGAAGGTGCCTCAAGGTGTAGTAAATGATTTCTTGTCTTGATCATATTCCTGCACTAGAATTTGGTTGTAGATTGAATAACCATCCAACAGTGACATATGGGAACAACCAACAACTCTTTGAAGTATATGGTCCATCCTCAGAAGAGGATAGTTGTCCTTGAGGGACACTTTGTTAAAGTTTTTGAAATCTATGTAAAGCCAGATTTCTCTAGTATTCTTTCTCACTAGGACCAAATTTTAAATCTAATCATAGAATCTGATCGGGACGATGATACCAGACTTGAAAAATATGTTTACCTCTTTTTTTATTGAAGGCAACAATCTGGGATTTATCCTTCTCCACTTTTGACGAAAGGGATTTTGATTAGAGTTTAGCTAAATAGTGTGTTAAATGATGTTCTTGCCATACACCTTTAAATATTCATATTCCCATGCGAAAACATCAACAAATTCAGAAAGAAATTTAACATATTCAACCTTTACCTTGGGAGATAAGGACTTGGATAGTTTCACCATATTTTGTTTGTCGACTGTCCTGATGTTTACATCTTCAACACCCTTTTCTGTAGGCATCAGTGTAGGCTTCCTTGATACGTCATCTTGGTCAAACAATTCTTCCAAAGTTATGAGACCTTTTGGAATATTTTTTCCTTTCAGCTATAGTATATCCATCTGAGTTGCTTCTATATCTTGGTCATATTTATTAGAAATATGGTCTATAGAAAAATTCTCAAATTATTCTTCACCTTGGAGAAACTTGTTTATCTTCTTATCATCCCAAAAAACTTGCCAATATCACAAGTTATCGGGAAGAGTGGGCCGGTGCTTCACATGAATCTGAAATTTTTTGTTTCAAAAGATGGGGATTTTGAAATTGCTTGCAGCTTTAGCCAATGAATTTTCCATGAGATTCTGATTCATTTTCACCACTGTAAGTATACACTCATGAAACATTTTCAAAATATCAAGTAAAATATTCCTATATTGTCTCATTTGAGGATGGTTAGCTTGATATTCAACTTTGAATTGTTTTATCAAAAGTTCTGAATCACCATACACTGCAATCCTTCTTGCCCCCAGTTTCTTCAAGACCTTCAAGCCAGCAATCAATGCTTCTTACTCGGCTTCATTGTTAGTGCAATCAAAAGATAATTTATAAGAGCAAAACCTTAAATTTGTATGGACCTTATTCTACTAATGAAAAGGGTTGCAGACCCAGATTCCAGTTCTTATCCCATATTTCCCCAGGGCACCATCAAAGTCCATGGACCATAGACCATTATCATCCTTCTCATCTTCTAAATGTTGAAACTCTGATTTTTGTTTTAGTTCAATTTTCTGACCTGTTTCTTCATGCTTTTCTGGACTTTCATCCACTTTATCTAATGGCTGTTTTGGATCTCTCACTACCTCTTCTAATTGTTGTTCTGAAATTTTCAATGCTTCTTTTGGTGGCTGTTCTATTAATCTCAGTAGATTCATCTTTTCTTTAGCTATCACTTCTCTAATAAAATGATGGATCTCTAGAAAATATTCTACATCTACTAATTGGATATCTACATCATTTAATCCGCTAATATCATTAAACAAAATGAATGACTCTAAATCAATATGTACAACATTTATTAGATGATTATTTGGCTTTTCTTTGCTTGTAGTTCATCTTAGTTTCATGGTACAATTTTCTCAATTGCATGAAAACAAGGATAGTTTCATAAGAACAATCTAATTGCAATGTACCTCATAATTTTTCACCCCAGGATCTTGACAGGAGCATTCCAAAGAATGCGGTATGTCAACTACCACCACATCCATTAGAACATTCTTTGCCGGAATCTGCTCTAGGGAGACTACCAAATATTTAATCAGACAAATACAATGGAATCTACATGAATCGAAGGAGTATAAATCATGGTAGGGATGAGTGATGTCATGGCCCAACTTCTCCAATATGGATTTTGGCATCAGATTGTGGGAGGCTCTAGAGTCTAACATGGAATTATGTAAAATGCACTAATGGATTCTTAGACTCAAGTAAAAAGGAGGAACCTCACTATCTTCTAATTGAAAGTCAATAGCAGGACCAAAAATGAGTTCGGGTTGATCATCTTCGACATTTACCATGTTAGAAAAAGGATCTACTTTAAGCATATTGGCAGCATGGTACTTGTACTCGTTATTCTTAACAAGCTCAGTTAAGGGGATAAACACTTTTAACTTTGAAAATTGTGTATCTAAACTGAAGGGAATAATTTTGTCTACCTCTTTAATGATGATGTGTTACTATCGAGCATGGTCCTTTGATGGAAATTCTTTCTTTTGAATGTCCTTTTCCTTATTGGTTGAACTTGTGGAAGGTTGATTTGTCTTGTTCTAATTTGTGATCACAGGCTCTTTTCCCTTACTCTTAATGCTCAGAGGATTATTCCTTGTTTGAGTGTCTTTCTGCTGAGATGCTCTCTTCTGAATGGGATTAACCAGCACATCTCTTCTTCTCAACGAAATCTACATATTTTGTGAAGTAAGTGCATTAAAGTACTCCAACTGGTAATCATATGATTCATTATCTAATTCATGATCATTAGCAAGGATAAAATCTTCATCTTTAGGCTATTCTTTCTTTTCAAAATATTCCTCATCTTCGGTCAAAGACATAGGAAAATCATCAACTTTGAAAAGGAGGTTTTATTAAAAAATTGCGTCTTCATATTCTTCTTATCCTTGAGCAAGTTATACTGCAAGGGTGTCCTTATTTTCTGTTGCTGTTGTGGTGGTTGTTTAGGAGCCCACTTATTCTCTCTATTATTTTATCCTCAGTTTCCTTCATGATGGAAACCTGCCAACTATTCGTTCAATGGGGCTCAGATCAAAGTATCCATATTAGCATCAGAAGATGAAGTGGATGGCTCATATTTAATAGTAACTCTCCTCTCATTCCTAGATCTAGCTCTCTTCATCAACAGATTTGATTCAATGCCGATCGCGCTCTTTTTCATATCTTCCAGTGTATCTAGATTTATTTCCTTTAATTGGTAAGCCATGTCAGCATCAAATGCATCTGGATAATGAATGAGAGCTAAGCCTGGAGGAGGCTTGATCTCAATAGGAATTGCATTGTAAATCCTATTAAAGCGAGTATTGAAATCTTGAACTGATTCATTGAGATTTCTTTTAATGTTCTCAAACTTAGCAAGCAACTGTAAGTGATTTTTATTTACCTCCCACTCGGCTATAAACAGATCAATGAGTTGGTTTGGTGTGGTAAGGGAATTAGCAGTGAGAGACTTAAACCAAACTTTGACATCTCCAGAGAAATTCTGGCCTATAATCCTCATTTTTACATTGTTAGCATCAACTTCCTCCAAATATATGAAGTCAGTGACCTTAAAAATATGTTGTCTTGTAGATATGGTGGAGTTTTCATTAAAAAAAGAGGATTATTTGGCCATAAACCTGAGGTAAGTCATTCAATTGGGCTGGTAAGATAAGTGGGGAAAATCTTGCCATGATTCCTACTAGATGGAGTATTGGATTAACAACAGGAGGGATTGGATGAATACGTAAGGGAACATAAGTTGTAGGTACAAAAGTAGTAGGTATGAATGATGAGGTTGAAGGTGCAGATGAATAAACTACAATTAACTAAGTTTAAGGTTGAGATGAAACAAAAACTTCCTCTTGGTGGTAGAATTAGATCCAATCTTTGATGTCAAGGTGAGATTCAACCCTAATATCTTTGAAAAACCAACATTTCAAAGGACTAAGGTCTAAGTTAGACAAATGATTGACCTCAGATAATCTTAAAGGATTTAATACTATGTCAGATAAAGATATTTCAGACTTGGATTTAAACAATGAAAATTCAAACTTCAAATCATACGGTATATCTTCAAGAGAAAGTAGCTTAGCAGGTAGAGAAACCAATCTTACCAATGTAACTAGTCTTGATTGAATGTACGTAGTTTGATATCTATGCCTTCGAAAGATATTCTCTAGATCATCTACCAGATCAAATGGATCAGGGTCAGGATTTTTTCTGGTATATCTTCTGGAAGCTAACTCTAAAATGATAGCACTGAAATTATCGAATCAGTGTTTTTGAAACTTAACCCTATCATCCAAGGATAAAAGTCCAAAATTTTCTTGTCATACACCCAGGGAAAATAAATCTTTCGTTCCCCCGACAATAACGCCAGTATGGCAACTTCTCCAGATCTCTAAGGCTGAAAAAGTGATCCCAACAGAGGTAACCACATACCAATATTTTAGCTTGGTATCTAGACCTACCAAGTCATAGAGGGATCTCTGAACAATAATCAAATCCAAGAGGGCTGGATGAAAATATTTTAGGCTAGCTATGAGTTCAGGGGTTTTGATTTGATTGGGTTGGGCTTCCTGGATGAGGATTAGGTCAAGGGGACTAGGTGAGGGGAAATGAGATGGAATTATAGTCCATTCGATGGGGCAAGGTAGGTATAAGGCTTAGCACTTAAAGGTGATCTGGTGAGATGGTTTTAGACTGATGACGAGCTATGAAGAGCATAGGAGATGTATTCTTCCTAAACTGAAGAAATGGACAAATTATGACAACTTTCCAAAAATAGAGCATGAAAGAGCATGTATTCTTCCTATGAACTTGAAAATTATCATATTATAGACATGAAATGGTTTATGAGCTTACAAAACATTCATACAAATGATTAAAATGGAGAAAAAATTCCAAACATTCATACCACATGTATCCCAAATAAATAGCTGCAATTCTTCATTAGTTTCAGGCCAAACTGATTACACTTGATCAATACAATAACATCCAACTGATTCCAACCCTTGATAAGAGTGAAGAAAGGGAAGATATAGACATAAAAACTACATTCTCTCATCCTTAGGGACCAAATTCCTGAGTTGAGTATGAGATCCACAAAATTCTAAACTGAAAGCTGGAGTGTAGGGAGCTCTAAGTGACTCCTCCCTAATTACATTGAAACTGATTCATTTGACTTTGATGATTAAATTTACATCATGAATATACCCCCTAGGTAACTTATCCATATCATAATTACATTTACCATCCTTAATTACATAGGTAAAATCATCAATTTCAAGATAAAAGTGAAATTTTCAATGAAATTTCAAAAATATAAGCAACACACCCTCTCTTTTCCAAGCACACCCTCCATATTGTAGGCTATTTTTGACGAGGTTGTAGGTGTCAAAATTGGATCCAAGATGGTTTCTTAGAAATCCCTTTAAGTCTATTTTCTAAATATGCCTTTAGTTTTCAAAATGAAGCTCATTTTCCCTGTCAAAACTCAATCCTCCCAAGACTTATCAGCATGCAGTGCCATGGAAAAAAATGAGGTAGAAACATGATTTTTTGCTAGTTTTTTGACCTTTTGACTTTCTTGTTTTGAAAAAAAAAGGCTGGAAAATTGGTTTTCTGAGATGTATTTACTATTTTTCATCCAATGGTGGTGGCATTTTGGTCAATAGATGGCTGAAAAAAGAGCACAATGCTAAGGGAATTGCACATTTGACACTTTCTATGTCACATGACTGTCCAAAGAACTCAATAAAAGGACAAAAATTAAAAAAATTACCCAAAACCTTTCAAAATTGGTGAAGTGATTGTTGATGATGTGGCTAGGCTTGTAGTGAAGCCTCTGCAAGTATATCCAATTTCCTTTTCTCTTCTTGCATGGTCAAAGCCTGAATTTTTTCATTTCCTCTTTTGAGCTTGGCCATTGCAATTTGGTATTTTTGGGCATAATGTTTGACCTTCCTCCTCAGTATGTCATTATATTTGTTTTGTTTTTCCAAAATATTCTCCAAGTGCTGGTTAGCTCTATCAAGCCATGGCTCCCGATTTTCATTGATTACCATTTGAAGTTGTTCGTTCAAGGTTAGTTGATCAACAAGCTCAACCTCTTTTTTTATTTCTAGTGCTATAGCTCTTTTCATCCCTCTATTATTAGGCCTTATTCTTGGTGCTTTTTCTTCTTGTTCTTCAAGCAAACCATACTTTTCAAGTGTCTCATCTAGAAAAAACTTGGCTTTTTCTTCCTCCCTTTGAGTTGTGATGTATTTGACCTCATCAATGACATGCTTTGTCTTCAACTACTGGTTCTCCTGCTCAAGGAAGTTTATGAAAAATTTGGATATGTCAAGATTATTTTGGAGCTCTCTAATCTTGGAATCCTTCCCCTTTATGACTACACTAGTGATATCATCATCATCATGCTCATCTAGGTCAAAAAGGTCAAAATCTTGTTATGTTTCATGGACATCATTCTCATCATGAATGGCTGCCTCATGTGCATCCTCCTTGTTATGGGTCAATTCCAGCATCATTCCCCATGACCTGTTCAAACTAGACATCATCCGCAAGACAAATGAAATATTGTCTATCATCCCCTTGCATTTCAGTTTCTATATGCCCTAAGAGAAGAGAAATTCATTCATGGATTCTATTGGGAGATTTACAAGGTTTGAAGTATAAATTATATCACCTATTAACTCACCAATGCAACCTAGAAAGGGACTAAATGTGTTGCATATGCAACATCCTCCATTCAAGGGTGCTCTACAATGCACTTCCAGACATTCATGAGTGCGTTGGACACCTGGGAGTTGAATTATCATTTTTCTAGGAATCTCCACATCACCAGTGCCTTCTAGAAGAGTCCATATGTGTCAAAATTAAAATCCAAGTGTCCATCTAACACCTATGAACTTGGAAACATGTCTTGCCTATTCTTAGAAAGTCATTCATTGAGAAATTACCATCAATTTCCCTATAAATTGAGGACAGATCCTAGTGCTAGGGAAGGATGAGTTTTGTTAAAGAAATGCTATTGGATTCTAATTTGAGAGAGTGAAAGTAATGATATGCTGCTGGTGTGATGTTGGATGTGATGAGGCTAGGATGAAGCTGGAGTTGGTGACATCAAATCGACCATTGGTTGTAACCTCCCCCTTTTTCTCTTTAATAAAGATTGTTGTTCATTTTCCCATATATGTATCTCTTTATGTTTCTATTTCTCATGAAATGGATTCTTAAATGATATATATGTTTCAAATCTAATTGATTTGAGTGATTAAGATAATTAGGCATCTGCATATTGAAATTTATTTGCTGTCCTCTGTTTATGCTTACAGGAATCAATCTGGCGATCTATGTTAGATTGAAGGCGACAAAAAAAGTGACAGAAGGAGAAGAAGAAGCGATTGGATTGCAAGTAGGTTATTCTATCATTATGTGTGTCTACTTATTTTAGATAAAGTGTTAGCAAATTCTTTTGTCTATTGATCTAAGTGCCTAGCACCACACTTAGGGAATTTTATTTATCCGTAGATCACAATTCTGCATAACAAATTGGTGACTCCACTGGGGAGTTTCCTATCATTCCTGTTGTTTTTTCCTCTTCTAATCCTTATCAGTAGCATCTAATTTCATTTATTATACTTTTGAATGAAATAATTGCATTAGAAGTGTGTTCTTTAGCTTGAATTTTCAATCAATGTTGCACCCAACACACTGTTGGTCAAGACACAGTGCACTACAATGCACTGTCTCCCACTTAGGGGCACACTGCAATGCACTATCTCCCCTTAGAGACTGTGTTTCCCCCTTAACCAACCAAACTACATTCAAATTTTTCATTTCTATCATTCTCATCCATTTCTTTGATGTATTATTAACTTCCTGATACCTCTTAGAGACTAGTGAACTTATCCGATTCTTTCTCCTTTGAAAAGTAAATTTGTTCAATGTATCTTTAATATTTTTCTTTATCATTGGAAAATCAAATTCAAAGTATTTTATTCTTGCATCAGATCCATTTGTTTTTGTAAAGGAAATTGTTGTTTCATTCCTCGTTTCCTATAGGAAAAATTGTAGTTTCATTCTTTGTTTTTCCTAAAAGAGAATTTTTTGTTAAGTTCCTCATTTCTCAAAGAAGAAAACATCTTGATTTTTTTGATTTTATGCATATATTTTCCTTTCTTGAATTCACATTAAGGGAGCTAAAAATAAAAACATGCATGTGCATATAGTGAATTGTGTATGTTGCATAGGAAAAATTTAGGAAAAATGCATTTTAGTTTGTGCTCTTTGTTGTTTTCTCTCAAAACTGTAGCTAGGATTTTCATTGAAAAAGCTAAAATTAAAAATTTTTCTTATCATTTTAGTTTGCATTTTTAGTAATTTCCATCACATCACATGATGAACCTCAAAACGAAATTTTTTTAAACAAGATCAACTTAAAATTTACATCAATTTACCTAAAAAGACATTGGAACTGTGAGCATTGGTATTTGCATCCCACCCATCCTATTATCACCCTAGTAATTCTTAGGTTGTGGGATTTTGGTTTATAGTTAAAGAAAACCAGGGGTAACCAAGAACCTCTTTTGAAATCTAGGATCTAGCCTTCCTAAATTCCAGAGAGGGATCTCTTCTCAAGATTTTAGATTGATTTTGTTATAATATTTTAGGCTAGGTATGATTGGACAATTGGTTTGTTTTGAAAGTTTGGTGGGAATAAAAGGTACTTCAAGGTAAACCACATAGGGATCTACCAGACCATTGGGCTATGGAGTCAACTTCTTGGCAAGAAGAGCTAGGAAATAAGGTCAAAAGATAAAATGTACTAAGGGTAGGGTAGATGACCTTCAAAGGGTTTGGAATAGGCTTTTTGATGAAATGGAAAGATCTAAACAAAAGGGCAATTAAGAATCCTTAAGTTACAGAAATGAAGATGAAAGAAAGGGGTCAAACAGGGACTAAGATAATTTAAGAATTCTTAAGTCTGGTTATCAGCAGAAAACATATCAATGAATAATTAGTAAAAAACAGGGAGATTTTAACACTAATCCTGTTTAAGCTTTCCTAGTTAATCATTCAAGACAGAAAACATATAAATGTATGTATGGAACTTTTAGAAAGATAGACAGTGAAAACAGGAAAACACTTGACTTATCTGATCAACACAAGAATCCTAAGTTATGATGTCTTTAATCTTAGTTGCAGTCTACTGCTTTATAAATCGACTCACACAAACTCCAATGTATTCAACAAAAGTGTCTATAGTAGTCTTGAAAAATTTTATTCCACACTTAATACTTCAAAAAGAGAAGTATTTATACAAAACTTATTACAAAATATCTGAGAGACATGTAGGAATATCTCTAGGCAAAAATAAATATTATTACATAGAAAGAGGAACAGCTGCAAAACAAACTGGCAAGCTATCCTCTTATCAAATAAAAAATAGGACTAATTATATTAACTTCTTGCTTTGTTGTAGCTGCTGAAAGTTCTTGCTGGCATTTTGGAAAAAGATCTTTGGATGATAACTTGAAAGACACTCTTTCCATTTCACATCCTTTAACATGTGTTTTATCACTGATACTCTTTACGTTGTTTCTTTACTATTTTACTGTTGTAAAATAAGGAATAATTTGTAGTAAAAAAGCGTTTTGACTGAGACTCTTTGACTCTACTCCTTACCTTGATACACTTTGACTACAAATCTTTATATCAAATCTGTGAATTCCTGCCATTGTTCTGCACTGGGAATTCTCATATTCTTCAATTTCCTGTAGCTCTCATCTGTCTCTGTATACTTAGAAAAATTGGGCTTGAAAATGAAAATATGTTTGATCTCATTTTGTAGAAATAACAAGTTATCAAAATATTCCAAAATAAATTTACCAATTGGAGACCCTTGTGGTAAAGGTTTGCTGACCTTCTCTTTGGCATAAGCCCTGATGTTTTTGTCATAATCCTTCTGTGCCATTATATTTTCATTCAAGGCATGAATGTTTGGAAGGCCTGCTTGTGTTAGTACAATATATTTGGCCAAAAACATTGTGATTGACAGGTTCATGTATTTACATTTGTCCAAATTATTCATCATATTCCTCTTATTCATGACTTTCTTGATTTGTAGTATGCTTTCAGTTCGATGCTGAATTTTTAGCTCTTCAAGCTCCCCTCTGTGTTTTCTATTCAAAAATTTAATAAGCTTCAAAGATTGAGCAGGTTTGTCAGCCAATTCTTCTTTTGTCTTCTGAATTTCTATTTGTGCTGCTTTGAGTAACTCCTTTTGTTAATAAATAATTTGGATTGAATGCCATTGTAAATGTATGCCTTGAATAATGTTGTTCCAAAGATAATTCTTGATATGTGATACCTGTTCACTGAGATTAACTTGTTGTTGGAGAATCTTTACCTTCTCCTGCAATATGTTGGCTCTTTGCTCATGTCCCTTGGATGTAATCAATGCATATCTGTTTGATGTTTCAAAATTTCGAATGGTACCTTTCAAGTTGATTATCTCTTTATCTTTTAGGGACATGTCTTCCATAGCCTTGACTATGTCATCTGTTTCACCTGTTTGATTTACTTGTGATGTATATGATGAAGTGGCAGAAATATCTTTAGAAGTAATTGACACTGTAGTTGCCAATACTCCTTTTGGTGCTAAATGTTCTGCCAATGTAGAGGGAATAGCTGTACCGACAGTTGGAATAACTGTGGGAATGGAGACTTAATGTGCTTTCTTCAATGTTTCATTTTCCTTCATTAAAGTTTCTATTTGATTTTCCATCTCTTTAATCTGAGCTGTCATCTTTAAAACTAGCTGCATAGTTTCATCCTTTTCTCTTTTCTCCTGAAGAATTTCTTAGCTTGTGGGTGCTCACTCTGTGGCAATTTGAGTTGCTTTCTCAAGGTAGCAATATCTTCATTATTTTTCATTATCAATTTCTTAGCAACTTCAGTATTGGAGGGATCCACTCTAGTTTCTATCACCAAATATTCTAAGGACTTGATCCTAAAATCCTTAGCATGTAGAGATGCTTTATCTAATTTCATTTGAGTTTAAAAATTAGATACATTCTTTTGAAGCATGGTAGCACTCATGGTTTTACTAACTACCTTTGAATATAGCATCTCTGAAGCACTTCTATGAAACTCTATCTGATCAATTTCATGTATAGTATCTGCATTTACTTCAAACTCTGTTTTCCTATAGTCCGTGGCTGATTTTGGATCTATAACTATTGGCTGGAGAAATGACATGATCATTTTATTTATTGAGTAATCAAAGGCTGTCACAAGTCTGTCTTTATCCCCTAGTTTTTCCTTCAGAAGTTTAGAATAAACATCATTCTTAATTTTCTCATTCTTTTATCTAATTTTCTTGAAATTTTTCTGGATATCAGAATCAATTTCTTCTGCTGCTTTAGAGGAAGAGGGGGCTTCTGTATTTATCTCTGCTTCAACCATTTCTTTGCTTTTTCCCTGTGATAGTACCTATTCATTCTGAATTTATCTAAGTGTTTCATTGACAATCATTGTGGCCTCATCATCTATCTGCTAACCATTATTATAATCTATATCTATCACTCCTTCTTCTTCTATATTAGTCATTTTGGCCTTCTTGCTGTAGACTGTTTCAAAATTTATTTTCAATAATTTTTTCTGCTAAATAACCTTCTTCTTTTCTAGGCCTTTTATTAGATACTTCTGCTTGTTGGCCAACTGTAACCACCTGTGTACTGTCCATCTGATTTTCCTGTAGGCTATCAGTTTGCATCTCCTGAATATCGTGAATCAAAGTGTTTGCAACCCATTCCATTTGATTAACATACTTTTCAATTAGAGGCTTTGACTCATGGAGGAATGGGGTTAAATTACACTTGACCCTGAGGTTACTCAAAATACCTTGAGGGTCATAGTTCCAATAAAAGCTTTCTTGGAACTTGAATGTTGATAATTTACTAATTACCTCTTTCAAAGCATCTCTAATATTGACTATGAAGGAGCCAATTTGACTTTTTAACTTGAATTGTGCCTTATTTTTGGAGGCTATGAAGTTTACTGCATCTGCATTTAAAATATGTCTCAAGTACTCCAAAGCAAAAATCCTGGTAGTTAGAAAATTTGGTAATTTGTAAGGAGCCAGGAGTGCACCATACACTCTGATTTTTGTGTGATTTTTATACAAATACTAGTCTCCAACTTTACAGTTTTTAGATAAATGTAAAATTATTTTGATTTCTTCATTGATCCTTGGTGGCGCTGCTTTGTTCAACACACTCGTAGCAGGTTTGATAAACAAATCATTGAAGTCCTTGTAGTTGTATTCACTACTGTTTTTCCTGAGTAGAGAAGTCTAGAATATCACTGAAAGAGGTTTACCCTCCACATCCATCTTCTGTAATGCAATTGGAAAATTATCTGCCTGAGAAAATAGGAAGAGATGTAACAGATATGATGAATATATGAACACTCCTTCATTAGGTAATTTAATCAACTGATAATGCATATTATCAGCAATGAATTTGGCAAAGTTGAAAACTAGTTCTGGCTGTTGTCCTGGAGACAAGGTAGAAAGGAAACCTAGGATGGAGGCATCTGTAAACTCATCATTAGCATAGCCTAGAATGAATCACAACATGGAAATGATTTGTCTAGAGCCCTCAGGGAAATCAAAATTATCATAAGGTGGATTTACCTTAGGAAGGTTAACATGATTAGGCATGAAGTATTGAAGGATCATAAACTTCCCAGAGAAATCTAGGTCTAAATACATTTGAGTCAAATATTCAATGGACAATGATACTGCTCGTGGATCATGGCTTAGTTGGAGCATATCATTGATGGCTTCAACAGTTATGTAAAACATGACCTCACTATTTTTGTTTACCATGCACCTCTAGTCAGGGATATAATGCAACTGACACAACCTAATGAAATCTTGAGCTTGATGGGTGATGGAAACCACATATTTAGGCAAGTTGGAGTCCCATACATGTATATCATTTGCCACTTTCTTCTCAAATTTTTCCTGACACCACTATGTAATTCAGGTAGATCAATTTCTAAGGTAGCATCGTCAATTTTATAATCTAAATCAATCAAGGGATTGTTCTCTTCAGAGGTTACAGGTGGTTGCAACGGTCTAACTACTTCAGTGGAATCTGCAGTTAGGAGATGAGTAGGCTTATCAATTTTTGAAGTTTTAGGATTTGGAAGCTTGCTGGAGGCAGGCTTTTGAGGTTTGGGACCTCCAGTCCTAGGTGTGACATACTTTTTTGTCATTTTGAATGAAACTGAGAAAGATTAGACTGTTTTCTCAACTCTTTTTGGAAACAAAAGGTTAATTAAGTTGTTTTTGGGAAAAATTCAGAATTTGGGCAAGGGTTTTATTATGAAAACGCAGATTTTGAATTTACAGAGGACTGGAAAGGGATTTCAGTGGTTTTTTTGGTAATTGAAATGGATTTCCACTGTATAAATAACTTTTGAATGGTAAAAAATCTTCAGGAAGAAGTGGAAAATTCTAGGAAAATTTTGACATAGTTTCCCCTCTTTCTTCAAGGTTTGAGTAATTTCGGAAGGTTTATGTTTTCACAGTATTTTGATCTTGTCCCTTGAAATTTTAAATTTTGTAGGTTGGATTATGAAAAATACCTTGAACAGGTATGGTTGTGGTCGAAGAGGGTTTCTAGGTTGTACCAGTCTTCAAACTTGTTGCAGCTGTTTGGTAGAAGGTGTGGAGGGTCTTCGAAGGTGAATTTCATAGGGGAAATGACTTAAGAACGATGAATTGTTTTGAAAGCAGCTCTGAAATGGCATCTGTGAGTAATATTTGAGAGGGCGAAAGCGTAAATGCATGAAAACAATAAAACCTAAGGTTGAAACCTTAAGTTTTATCAATACACATGACATTTATTATAGGTCGAAATTAATGGCGGGAGCGGTTTTTGTATTTGAAGGCGAAACCATTAGTGGTTATCGCATTGCTCTTGGGCGGTAAACTTATTTTTGCTTTTGCAATGCGATCCAGTAGAAATGAGACACGTAGCGAATGGTGGTTTTGGGAAACAAATTTTATCTCAAAATTTTTTGCCAACTTCGCCTGATCTCTTTTGTAATGAGATATGAGATCCACACCGTCGGATTTGATTGAGCGATGCGAATGACTGAGATGCATCGGGAAGCTGTGAGGAAACAAGGGGGGACTGGGTTTTTTGATATGCACCGTTGATTTGATAAGAGAAGATCGACGATCATGTTTTAATGCGATAGGGAATGGTGGGACATGAGGCCCAATGATCGCGCTCAACGCATATCGTTGGATTAGGATTATAAAAATGATCAGAGGGTTGAGGATGAGCACGAGAGTGCTGGGTTATTTAATGAAGCTTATGTATAAAAGGAGTTTATACATAAAATAAAGTGAATGGGGCAGGTTAATAAAGGGTTTAATCAAGGTTTATTCTATGGTAAAGGGATATATACCTGGGGAAAGGAGTGAGGTTAAAGCGTTAACCTTGGGTAATGCTTGTGCGAGAGGGAAGGTGAATGTATTAACAAAGGATAAGTGGGAAAATTTTCTTTTATTCCAAACATATAAAATATGTATGAAAACTGATTTTTCATATTTTTATTTTATTATATAGTTTTAGATTATTGGGAAGTCCAAAACTATAGGGGATCAGGAGTATTTTATTAGGGTAGTTTTATGTCAAAGGGGTAATTTCGGGATGTTATTTCAACATGTGATTAATATCTTTGACATAAAAAGCTTATAATAGTAGGGTTTTTGGGTTATTAAATAAAAAGAAGTTATATTAATAGGACTAGGATATTTGATAAGGAGTTAATAAAATATGTTAATTTTTAATATGAAAAGGGACAATGAATACTCAAAAAATTCATAAATAAAACTAAGGAAAGTGAAAATTAGAGTAAAGCTTTATTTTCATAACTCATTCAGTTTTACATAGTGTATCATGTTTTTTTAGGGTTTTATGCTTTGTGAAATAGAGGAAGTTAATCAAATGGGCCTTTATGTAATATTTAAGTAAGAAAAGAGTTCTCACTTATGAAGTTAAATGGTGATGAGTGCATGAAGGGGTAAATGATGAAAATTTCAGGGATTAATATAGAAACTTAAAATTTTCAACTAATCAGTCTTTGAGCCTTGGGTCCAATCCCAACAGAAGTCAAGGAAATGCCTTGAGCCTCTTTGACTGACAATCTTGAATATAAAATTTCTATGAGGAGGGGAAATTAGTTATTTGTGGCTCGATGAAATATATTTACATTGATGTCTCCCACTTTCTTCTACCTAACTAATGAATTGTCATGATTAAACTATATAACAATTCTTTATTCACTATCTACAACATTTGAAATTGAAAAATGACAAGTCAAGATTTAATTGTTCAACTCATCACAGATTATGGCATTTATTGACACTCTGCCATAATCAAATGCAAAGAGTAATAGTAGTGGCATTTAGACTTGCACACTTTCATGTTTTATTCATTTTTTTTCTTTTGGGGTATATCATTTTTTCTAAGTCTTTTGATTTTTCTTTTAGGAATTTTTACCCTCTTTTTGATTTTTTGATTTTTTACAAAATATGGGAAAATAACTTGCAAAAATCAAAGTTTGTACATATTTACAAGATTACCATTAGTCAAGTCAAAATTATGAATCCTATATTTATAGGTTACTAATATCAGCTTCACTTGGGGATGGAATTTCCTAGTGGAATGTCCAGAAGTCTGAGATCAGTAGCCTTCATCTTTGACCTTGGTGATCCTGTAATTGTCTTCTGGTTTCTGCAATTCATACTTATGAAATTTTATACTACAAAGCTTAGGGCCTTCTCTTCGGGCTTCAACTTTGTAGATAAAATATCCAATCCAATCTACACACTTGCAATGAATATTTACAATGATAAAGTAAATCAATCTAACTATTGAGTGACTCTGAAGAATATTAGTGTTTCAACATCCTACCATTCACTGGTCCTTCTTGAAGTTCAGTTCTATCCAAATTCCTGATGAAAATTTTTTTTTTACCTCTTTAACCATATATCACATAGGGTCCTTGCCATAGAAAGTCAAACTTTCCATGTTTGCCTTTGTCCTCTCTCCTTGAATCCCACCTCAAAACTTGATCTCCTATGAAAAAATCATCTTCTTTAATCCTTTTGTCAAAAATATTTTTGATTTTATCATGTAAAACTTGTGATTTTTCATATACTTCTTCCCTAGTTTTTTGAAGATGTATGGTTTCATTGATTCTTCGTTGAATATCATTTGTTTCTACCTGTGATTCCTGGATAATCTTCATGACTGGAACACCCAAGGAAGAGGGGAAAACTGCATCTATTCCATAGACAATCTGATAAGGTGAAGTTCCAATAGACTTCTTTGTGGTAAGTCTATCAACCCATAAGGCATAGAATAGCTTTTTTGTTCCATGTATTTTTGTTTTCTTGAAGTAATTTTTTGATGATATTGATTAAGCTTTTGTTTGATGATTCGGCTAAACCATTACCTTGGGGATAATATGCAGTGGAATGAACTAAGGTAATATGGTATTTATGACAGAAAGAAATTATTTTCTTGGATTTGAATGTAGCTACCTTGTCAGTAATAATCTTATGTGGACATCCAAATCTTGAAAAAATATTGCTTTCTATAAATTAGATTATAACTGAATCAATGGCTTGCCTAGTAGGAATGGCTTCTATCCACTTGGTAAAGTAATCTGTAGCAGTTAAAATCCATTTATGTTGGCCTAAGGATGGAGGGTAGATTTCACCAATGAAGTCTAACCTCCATTGTTGAAATGGATTTTCAGTAGATATAGGCTTAAGAGGTAAGGGAAATAGTTTCTTTTTCCCTTCAAAAATCTGGCATTTGTGACAGGAGGTAACAAATTTTTTGACATTAGAAAATAAGGTTGGCCAGTAAAAACTAGCTCTCAATATTTTTTCTATTGTACTCTTCCAATATAGGTGGCCTCCACAGTCACCTGCATGAAATTCCTCAAGAATTTTGTCAGCCTCTGATTTTAATAAACAATTTAGTAAAATCCCACTATTTTCTTTCTAGTAAAATGCATTGTTTAAGATACAAAACCTCATTGCTTTCTGTTTGAAGAATCTTGCTTTGGTTTTAGTTAACCTAGGAGGAGCTTGTAAATGTGTTAGTACAAAGATAATATCAGATTACCATGGTGATTCTAGATAGGCCTCACTGATCAATGGAGTCGCCATCTCCTCCTGGTCATCTATTTGTGCAATGAAATTTATATCTAAAGCATTACAATTGGATTCAGCCATTAATCTGGCTAAACCCTGTCCTTTAATGAGCTTTGTTGGTTTCATTTCTAGATCGTATTCAAGGATTGTGGCAATCCATCCTCTCATACTATCAGGTCCATCTTGTGTCAGAATATCTTTGACTACTGCATTGGCGACATATGCAATGATGTGGGAATGAAGTATGTAAACTCTGAAATCCTTTATGGCTTTAACCAGGGCTAAAGCCTGCTTTTCCATTATATTGTACTTCAAAGGTGCATCTTTGAGGGCTTTACTAAAAAATTCAATTGGCTATTCAAAACCTTGGTTGTTTTTCTGCAGAAGAACTGCGGCTATGGTATGTTCAGATGCAAAGGAAAAAATTATGAAATCTTTTGTATAATCTGGGCCGATGAGGACTCGTGCTTTTGTCAAGGCCTGTTTTATGGTTTCAAAAGATTGTTTGGATTTTACTATCCACTTTATTGCAGAGTCATTTTTAAGCATATTGTTGAGTTATTTTACGATTTCAGCCAGATTACAGATAAATCTTCTTAAAAAATTGATTTTACCCACGAATTCTTGAAGTTGTTTTATGTTTCTTGGTGGTTGAATGTTCAAAATAGCTTCAATTCTTGCAGGGTCTATTCTAATGCCTTCCTTGGAGTTTATGTGACCTAACAATTTTCCTTCTTCTAGTCCGAAAAGAGTCTTTTTAGGATTTAGGGATATACCATATTTTCTACACTTGATAAAGAATTGTCTCAGGTGATCTAAGTGTTCATCATTTGTTTTTGAAAAGGCAGTAATATCATCAAGATAGATAACTAAAAATTCATGGATCTCCTTAGCAAAGGAAATATCCATGGCCCTTTGAAAAGTAGCTCCTGCATTTTTCAATCCAAAAGTCATTTTCACATACATGAAAGTGCCCCAAGGAGTGGTAAATGAAGTTTTAGTTTGATCATGTTTATGAACTAGAATTTGATTGTAACCATAGAAACCATCTATTAAAGAAATTATTGAAGAACCTGCCACCCTCTGCAAAATATGATGCATTTTAGGCAAGGGGTAATTGTCTTTCAAGGAAGCTTTATTGAGATTTCTAAAGTCTATACACAGTCAAATTTCTCCTGTTTTCTTTTTGGTGGGCACTAAATTAGATACCCAATCAAAATATCTGACTGGTGCAATTATTTGTGCATCAAACATTCTTTTAACTTATTTCTTGATTAAAGGTAACAAAATTGGATTAATCCTTCCTAATTTTTGTTGAGAAGGCTTTTGTTTTTCTTTCAAAGGAATCTTATGTTTAATTATGTCTTTGTTTTAGGTTTTCAGATCTTCGTAACCCCATGCAAAAACATCCTGATATTATTTCAAAATTTCTATGTATTTAACCTTTTCTTCTGATGATAAGGACTTTCATAGTTTGATCATTTTTTGTTTTTCATTTGTTCCTAAGCTACACTCTTCTATATCAGACCTGACTGGTTCCATTTTTGGCCTGTTGGGCACATCATTGGAATCTAATAAGTCTTCTAAGGGAGTTAAACCTCTGGGTAAAGTGTTATGTTTTAAATCTATCAAATCTGGTTCATCTTCCATCATTTCTTCTATATCTACTTTTTCCAAGTCATCTATGTCATTCTGAGTAAATATAGTAGGTTTATCAAAATTATGTACATATAAATCATCTATTTGAAAAAAAATTGAATCTATGTTATAAGATGAATCTATATTACAATCATTATCAATTTGGATATTCTGAAACTCTCGCTCATTGTTCAAAAAGTGATAGATTTGTTCATCTTCTGAGAAAATTTGCCAGTATTTTATGTTATCAGGGACAATAGGCCTGTGTTTGATTTCAGCAGTATATTTTTTCATGGGTGAAAATGGAAATTTGCAAGTGCTGGCAAAGGTTGCTAAACAATGGGCTTGCAGATTCTGTTTTCTAGGAATGATAAAAAACTTGCTTTCTAACAAATCCTCAACCAAATCATGTGCTGTATCCCTGTATCTGGCCAATCGAGGATTATGAACAGAGTATTCTATGTTTATTTTCTTGATAACTAGTTCTAATCTCCCATGACCAATATTCTTTGACCTACCAATTTTCTAATGATTTGAAGACCTAAGATTAAAGCCTCATATTCAGCCATGTTATTAGTACATTTGAAATTCAATCTAAAGGCATGTCCTTGGGAGTGGCTAGTTTCAATGTTGGTGATCCATACACCAGCTCCAACTCCTGATTTATTCAATGATCCATCAAAATCCAAATGCCATAAAGCTTTATGGCCAATGTAGTCATCCATTATTTTAGGCTTCATATCAGTGAGTTCAGTTTGGATATTATTATGGTCAGAGTTATAGAGAATAAAGGAATCAAGATCAGTAGGAGTTGAATAGATTGTGTAATTGGTAGGTCTTTCAGCACTGCTGATCATAAACTTCATTAAGGTTTCTCTGTAAAGTTTTTTGGGCTGTCCAAATACCGATATAGTGGCATAACTCATGTCAAGTTGTAGAGATCCCTGCAACTTTGCTCCCCATGAGCGAGAAAGAAGCATGCGATATTTTGGCGGGATATCAGCTACTACAACATCCATGATCATGCTTTTACCAGGATATTGGACTAATTTTACACACATATCTTTAATCAATCCTATGCATTGGACTTTAGATGAATCAAATGAGAACAGATCTTTATATGGTCGGGTTATGTCTAGATTAAGGGTTTCCATTATTTCTCTCGGCATTATATTATTGGAAGCTCCAGTATCTAGCATTGCATTGTGTAATATATGATCATGTATAGTAAGACTTAAGTAAAATGGAGGTACTAACCCATCTGAATGATTAGCATCTACATTTGGACCAAAGATTAATTCAGGTCTATCATCACTCATTTTAATTGTATCCCCATTTTCATTTACATTCAATGTTTTAGTAATAATAGATCTATACAAGTCGTTTTTAGCCAATTCAACTAAGGGAACAACTATCTTCAACTTGGATATTTTAGATTGAATGTTAAATGTTGACTGAGATTTGATAGCTTGAATTATTTCATCTTTTGGAACTGTTGTTTGGGATGATTTTTCTTGGTTTTCATCAGTTTTACCTTTAGCTCGAGATTTTCTTTTATCTTCTGTTTGAGTTTCCTGATTTCTGCTATCTTTGATTATTTTTTTTCAGGAATAGTTTGAGTATTAACAGATGATTTTTCAGATTTGGAGTTCTCAGCAGAAGATTTAGGATTTGATGATTTTGAGTTAGCTGGATTCTTTTTTGGATTATTAACTGTTGCTGAATTGGTGGCCTTTGGGGTATTAGCATTTTGGGCCTCTCTGGAAGATTGAGCCACCTCATTAGTAATATCTACAATCTTTGGACTAGGCTATTTTTTAGGATTAGGTGGGTTCGAATTTTGTTTATTTTCTCTAGGAAGAATATGCAAAAGTTTAGTTTTGGGAGCCTCAAATTTTATTTTATTTTTTTACTTTTTTGAGTTGGAGCATTGTTTTTTGTAGTAGGCTCATTTTTTTTCTTGCTCCTAAGGTTATATTGGCTGTGAATTTCATTGATTGCGAAATCATAACCTTGCTTATAATCAAAGGATTCACCAGATTCCACTTTGAACTATTGTAGCTCAAAGAGTTCCTGATCCTCCTGAGTGAGGCAAATTGTATTGCTTTTATCTATCCCCATAACTACGCTGATGTCTTCCTCATCCTCAACATTGTTTTGAGAACTTTCAGCAAAGTTCTCTTGGAATGGAGGTCTGATGTTTTGATCTGGGGAGTGTTCTTTACCTTTCCCAGGATTGTTGTTTTTTTTGTAGTTGGGATTTCTGATTTGGGATTGATTCTCCCATTGCATTTTCCTTTCAATGTGGTCTAATCTTTCAACTAATTTTTCTAATGTTTTGTTAATAAAATCAAATTTACCATCTAAGCTTGAAGTTTCTTCTTTGATAGTGACCCTCCTCTCATTTCTAAGTCTGGCCTTTTTGGCAAGGATATTGATTTCTACAACAACACCATTCAGTTGCATTTGTTCTAGAGTATCTGCATCCCTTTCTCTAAGTTGATAGGTCATGTCTACATCAAAACAATCAGGGAATTTGAGCAGCACAGAATATGGCGTGGGTTTAAGGTCTGTAGGAATAGAATTTTAAATATTGTTGTATCTGGTGCAAAAGTCTTGGATAGACTCATTGGGAGCTCTTTTAACAACATCAAACTCAGTTAATATTTGTAGGGGATTTTTATTCTTTTCCGATTTATTTAGGAAAGATCTATGGAATGCAGCTAAGTCTGCTATAGTACCATCACCTAAATTTCTAAACCATGTTTTTACTTCCCCAGTTAAGATTTGTGCAAACAACCTCATTCAGACATCAGACTCATCTATCTCATAAATTTCCCAAAAATCATTCATTTTGGTGATATGTTGTTGTGTAGTAATTTGTGAACAATTATCAAACAATGGGATATCCTTTTGGTAATTTTGGGGCATGTCATGAAGGTTTTGAGGTAAGACCAAGGGATCATATCTAGCTGCCATGGATTAAATTTTTGCTAAACTGGGAGGTAAAGTAGTATTGGCAGGGATAGTTCTGGTTACAACAGTAGATGTGCTGAAGGCTGTACTTGAAGAGCTTGGAAAAATGGATGAAAAATAAGTGGTATGGCTAGGAAATATAGTGGTAGTGGTTGTAGTAGACTTAGTAAATGATGGAAATACTAGTTTAGGCTGCAAAGGAAACTCAGGGATGAATGGTCCTGTGGATGAACTGGCTCTGGATTGAGGATATTATGAATATATGATCCTAGGCTGCAAAGGCAACTCAGGAATAACAGGCTTTGGGGGTGAACAGATAGTGGAATCTATAAATGAAGTGGTAGCATACAGAGTAGAATCTGCTGCTTGAAAGATGGTGGTGGATAATTGAGAAACTAGAGGTTTAAATTGATACAAAAAATTGGCTAACTTGATAGCTTCATCAATGTCTTTAATTCGTGTAACACTTACCCTCTCTACTAGACTTTGAATTTCAGTTTTTTCTGATTTTATAGGTGCTGAAATAATTTTCTGTTTCTCATTCACAAAAGAAGTAAAAACAGGATCTATAACAATTTTATTTAAATCAGTTTCAAAATTAGTTCTAAATAATGATTTTTCAAACTGTAAATCAAATTCAATATCTGATAATCTTACTAATTCTTTGGGTAAAGAATCAACCTTTCTCAGGGGTACTCCAGTTTCTGAACTAACAGTTTGTTTTTTCTTTTTTCCTATCTGGTCTAGATTGTCTACTATATTTGCAGGGTTGGGATCAGGGTTGGATATGGTATAATAGACTTTCTTTGGAGCCAGAGCGATTATTTTATAAATACCCACAACCTTTAAACTTAACCTTAAAGTAGAAAAGATATGTTTTAAAAATCTTCCTCTAAGTTTAAATTTAAAACTGGAGAGTGGTTAGTTCCCCAGTATGGTCGCGAGTATGTTATCACCCTAGTAATTCTTAGGTTGTGGGATTTTGGTTTATATTTAAAGAAAACTAGGGGTAGCCAAGAACCTCTTTTGAAATCTAGGATCTAGCCTTCCTAAATTCCGGAGAGGGATCTCTCCTCAAGATTTTAACTTGATTTTGCTATAAGATTTTAGGCTAGGTATGATTGGACAATTGGTTTGTTTTGAAAGTTTGGTGGGAATAAAAGGTACTTCAAGGTAAACCACAGAGGGATATACTAGACCATTGGGCTATGGAGTCAACTTCTTGGCAAGCAGAGTTAGAAAATAAGGTCAAAAGATCAAATGTACTAAGGGCAGGGTAGATGACCTTCAAAGGGTTTGGAATAGGCTTTTTGATGAAATGGAAAGATCTGAACAAAAGGGAAATTAAGAATCCTTAAGTTACAGAAATGAAGATGAAAGAAAGGGGTCAAACAAGGACTAAGAGTATTTAAGAATTCTTAAGTCCAGTTATCAGCAGAAAACATATCAATGAATAACTAGTAGAAAACAGTGAGCTTTTAACACTAATCCTGTTTAAGATTTCCTAGTTAATCATTCAAGACATAAAACATATAAATGTATGTATGGAACTTTTAGAAAGATAAACAGTGAAAATAGGAAAATACTTGACTTATCTGATCAACACAAGAATCCTGAGTTATGATGTCTTTAATCTTAGTTCCAGTCTATTGCTTTACAAATCGAATCACACAAACTCCAATGTATTCAACAAAAGTGTCTATAGTAGTCTTGAAAAATTTTATTCCACACTTAATACTTCAAAAAGATAAGTATTTATACAAAAATTATTACAAAATATCTGAGAGACATGTAGGAATATCTCTAGGAAAAAATAAAGATTATTACATAGAAAGAGGGACAACTACAAAATAAACTGGCAAGCTGTCCTCTTATCAAATAAAAAATAGGACTAATTATCTTAACTTCTTGCTTTGTTGTAGCTGCTGAAAATGCTTGCTGGAATTTTGGAAAAATATCTTTGGAAGATAACTTGAAAGACACTCTTTCCGTTTCACATCCTTTAACTTGTGTTTTATCACTAATACTCTTTACGTTGTTTATTTACTGTTGTAAAATAAGGAATAATCTGTAGTAAAAAAGCATTTTGACTGATACTCTTAGACTCTGCTCCTTACCCTGATACACTTTTACTGCAAACCTTTATATCAAATCTGTGAATTCCTGCCTTTGTTCAGCACTAGGAATTCTCATATTCTTCAATTTCCTGTAGCTCTGATCTGCCTCTGTATACTTAAAAAAATTGGGCTTGACAATGATAATATGTTTGATCTCATTTTGTAGAAAGAACAAGTTATCAAAATATTCCAAAATAAATTTACCAGTTGGAGACCCTTGTGGTAAAGGTTTGTTGACCTGCTCTTTGGCATAAGCCCTGATTTTTTTGTCATAATCCTTCTGTGCCATTAAATTTTCATTCAAGGCATGAATGTTTGGAAGGCCTGCTTGTGTTAGTACAATATATTTGGCCAAAAACCTTGTGATTGACAGGTTCATGTATTTACATTTGTCCTCCAAATTATTCATCATATTCCTCTTATTCAGGACTTTCTTGATTTGTAGTATGCTTTCAGTTCTATCCTGAATTTTTAGCTCTTCAAGCTCCCCTCTGTGTTTTCTATTCAAAAATTTAATAAGCTTCAAAGCTTGAGCAGGTTTGTCAGCCAATTCTTCTTTTGTCTTCTGAATTTCTATTTGTGTTTCTTTGAGTAACTCCTTTTGTTAATAAATAATTTGGATTGAAGGCCATTGTAAATGTATGCCTTGAATAATATATGCCATTGTAAATGTATGCGTTGAATGATGTTGTTCCAAAGATAATTCTTGATATATGATACCTTTTCACTGAGATTAACTTTTTGTTGGAGAATATTTACTTGCTCCTGCAATCTGTTGGCTCTCTGCTCATGTTCCTTGGATGTAATCAATGCATCTCTGTTTGATGTTTCAAGATTTCGGATGGTACCTTTCAAGTTTATTATCTCTTTATCTTTTAGGGACATTTCTTCCATAGCCTTAACTATGTCAACTGTTTCACCTTTTTTATTTACTTGTGATCTAAATGATGAAGTGGCAGAAATATCTTTAGAAGTAATTGGCACTGCAGTTGCCAATACTTCTTTTGGTGCTAAATGTTCTGCTAATGTAGAGGGAACATCTGTACTGAGTTGGAATAACTGTGGGAATGAAGAATTAATGTGCTTTCTTCAATTTTCATTTTCCTTCATTAGAGTTTCTATTTGATTTTCATCTATTTAAATTGAGCTGTCATATTTAAAACTAGCTGCATAGTTTCATCCTTTTCTGTTTTCTCCTGAAGAATTTCTTTAGCCTGTGGGTGCTCACTCTGTGGCAATTTGAGTTGCTTTCTCAAGGCAGCAATATGTTCATTCTTTTGCCTGATCAATTTCTTAGCAACTTTAGTATTGGAGGGATCCACTTCAGTTTCTATCACCAAATCTTCTAAGGATTTGATCCTCAAATCCTTAGCATGTAGAGATGCTTTATCTAATTTCTTTTGAGTTTGCAAATTAGATACAGTCTTTTGAAGCATGGTAGCACTCATGGTTTTTCTAACTACCTTTGAATATAGCATCTCTGAAGCACTTCTATGAAACTCTATCTTATCAATTTCATGTATAGTATCTGCATTTACTTCAAACTCTGTTTTCCTGTAGTCCGTGGATGATTTTTGATCTGTAACTACTGGCTGGAGAAAAGACATGATCATTTTATTTGTTGAGTAATCAAAGGCTGTCACAAGTCTGTCTTTATCCCCTGGTTTTTCCTTTAGAAGTTTAGAATAAACCTCATTCTTAATTTCCTCATTCTTTTCTATGATTTTCTTGAACTTTTTCTGGATATCAGAATCGGTTTCTTCTGCTACTTTAGAGGAAGAGGGGGCTTCTGTATTTATCTCTGCTTCAACCATTTCTTTACCTTTTCCCTATGATATTACCTGTTCATTCTGAATTTCTCTAAGTGTTCCATTGACAATCATTGTGGCCTCATCATCTGTCTGCTGAACATTATTATCATCTATATCTATGACTCCTTCTTCTTCTATATTAGTTATTCTGGCCTTCTTACTGTAGACTATTTTAAATTTATTTTCAATAATTGTTTCTGCTAAATAGCCTTCTTCTTTTATAGGCCTTTTATTAGATACTTATGCTTGTTGGCCAACTGTAACCACGTGTGTACTGTCCATCTGATTTTCCTGCAGGCTATCTGTTTGCATCTCCTGAATATCATCAATCAAAGTGTTTGCAACCCATTCCATTTGATTGGCATACTTTTCAATTAGAGGCTTTCACTAATGGAGGAATGGGGTTAACTTAGACTTGACCCTGAGGTTACTCAAAATACCTTGAGGGCCATAGTTCCAGTAAAAGCTTTCTTGGAACTTGAATGTTGATAATTTACTGATTAACTCTTTCAAAGCATCTCTGCTTTCTTTTTGGAGGCTATGAAGTTTACTACATCTACATTTAAAATCTGTCTCAAGTACTCCAAAGCAAAAATCCTGGTAGTTAGAAACTTTGGTAATTTGTAAGGAGCCAGGAGTGCACCATACACTCTGATTTCTGTGTGATTTTTATACAAATACCAGTCTCTAATTTTACAGTTTTCAGACAACTGTAAAATTCTTTTGATTTCTTCATTGATCCTTGGTGGCTCTGCTTTGTTCAACATACTCATAGCAGATTTTATAAACAAATCATTAAAGTCCTTGTAGTAGAGAAGTCCAGAATATCACTGAAAGAGGTTTACCCTCCACATCCATCTTCTGTAATACAATTGGAAAATTATCTGCCTCAGAAAATAGGTAGAGATGTAACAGATATGATGAATATTTGAACACTCCTTCATCAGGTAATTTAATCAACTGATAATGCATATTATTAGCAATGAATTTGGCAAAGTTGAAAACCAGTTCTGGCTATTGTCCTGGAGACAAGGTAGAAAGGAAACCTAGGATGGAGGCATCTGTAAACTCATCATTAACATAGCCTATAATGAATCACAACATGGAAATGATTTTTCTAGAGCCCTTAGGGAAATCAAAAGTATCATAACGTGGATTTACCTTAGGAAGGTTAACATGATTAGGCATGAAGTTTTGAAGGATCATAAACTTCCCAGGGAAATCTAGGTCTAAATACATTTGAGTCAAATCTTCAATGGAAAATGATACTGCTCGTGGATCATGGCTTAGTTGGAGCATATCATTAATGGCTTCAGCAATTTTGTAAAACAAGACCTCACTATCTTTGTTTACCATGCACCTCTAGTTAGGGATATAATGCAACTGACACAACCTAATGAAATCTTGAGCTTGATGGGTGATGGGAACCACATATCTAGGCAAGTTGGAGTCCCATACAGGTATATCATTTGCCACTTTCTTCTCAAATTTTTCCTGACACCAGCTATGTACTTCAAGTAGATCATATTCTAAGGTAGCATCAACAATTCTATAATCTAAATCAATCAAGGGATTTTTCTCTTTAGAGGTTACATGTGGCTACAACGGTCTGACTACTTCAGTGGAATCTACATTTAGGACAGGAGTAGGTTTATCAATTTTTGAAGTTTTAGGATTTGGAAGCTTGCTGGAGGCAGGCTTCAGAAGTTTGGGACCTCCAGTCCTAAGGGTGACCTGATTTTTTGTCATTTTGAATGAAACTGAGAAATATTAGACTATTTTCTTAGCTCTTTTTGGAAACAAAAGGTCAATTAAGCTGTTTTTGGGAAAAATTAGGAATCTGGGCAAGGGTTTTATTATGAAAAAGTAGATTTTGAATATACAGAGGAATGGAAAGGGATTTCAGTGATTTTTTCGGTAATTCAAATGTATTTCCACCATAGAAATAGCTTTTGGATGCTAAAAACTCTTCAGGCGGAAGTGGCAAATTCTAGGAAAATTTTGACAGAGTTTCCCCTGTTTCTTTAAGGTTTGATTACTTTCAGAAGGTTTATATTTTTAAGGTATTTTGATCTTGTCCTTTGAAATTTTAAATTTTGTAGGTTGGATTACAAAAAATACTTTGAACAGGTATGGTTGTGGTCAAAGAGGGTTTCCAAGTTGTACCAATCTTCAAACTAGTTGCAGCTGTTTGGTAGAAGGCATGGAGGGTCTTCAGAGGTAAATTTCAGAGGGGAAATTACTTAAGAACGATGAAATATTTTGAAAGCAGCTCTGAAAAGGCGTATGTGAGTAATATATGAGAGGGAAAAAGCATAAATGCATGCAAACAATAAAAACTAAGGTTGAAACCTTAAGTTTTATCAATACATATGACATTTATTACAGGTTGAAATTAATTGCGGGAGCAGCTTTTGTATTTGAAGGCGAAAAAATTAGTGGTTATCGCATTGCTCCTGGGTGGTAAATGGTTTTTTTCTTTTGCAATGCGATCCAGTAGGAATGAGACACATAGCGGATGCTGGTTTCGAGAAACAACTTTTATCTCAAAAATTTTGCCAACTTCACCTGATCACTTTTGTAATGTGATATGAGATCCGCACCGTCAGATTTGATTGAGCGATGCAAACGACGAAGATGCATCGGGAAGCTATGGGGAAACAAGGGGGGAACGGTTTTTTTGATATGCGTCATTTATTTGATCAGAGAAGATCGACGGTCATGTTTTAATGTGATAGGGAATGGTGGGACATGAGGCCCAATGATCGCGCTCAATGCAGATCGTTGGATTAGGATTATAAAAATGATCGGAGGGTTGAGGATGAGCGCAAGAGCGCTGGGTTATTTAATGAAGCTTATGTATAAAAGGATTTTATACATAAAATAAAGTGATTGGGGCGGGTTAATCTAGGGTTTAATCAAGGTTTAGTTTATGGTAAAGGGATATATACCTGAGGAAAGGAGTGAGGTTAAAGCGTTAAATGAATTTCTTTATGAGTCAAATGATAACTAGACAAATATATATTTCCAATGAGATATCATGAGCTCAATTTGGAGTTTATTAAGGCCTCAAAATTTTTCCTGCAACAACACTCTACATTTCTACACCCTCATTCTGCACTTTTTGACCCATCTTGGGAGAATCAATTTTTGACAAGGAAAATGACCTTCATTTTGAAAAAATGAAGGTATTTATGGAAACTATACTTAAATGTATTTCCAAAAAGCTATCTTGGAGCCAATTGTGACACCTGAAACCTAGTAAAAAACAACTTGAAAGTTTGGGTAAAATGGTGTTGCACGTTTAACAATTGACTGATGTTTTCTGAGTTTTTCTACAAATTTGAATTTTACCTTGGGGAATCATGTTTCTACCTCATGAAATTGATGATGTAAATGTAATTATCATGTTTTTACTATTACCTAGGGTAAATAAATTCTAGGTTAAAACTCATGATGAGGTGTAATGAATCAGTTTGAAAAAAGTTAGGGTTGAGTCACTTTGACCACCCTACACTCTAGGTTTCAATTCAGACTTTAGTGGATAAGATCCTCCTCTGATGGAATCGACCCATGAGGTTGAGAGAGGTTTTTTGAGGCATATATCATGTGATTTTTGACTCATTTTCAGAGACTAGGATAGTTGGAATCAGTTTGATTTTGCTAGTTGATCAAGGAAACTTGTACTCAGTTTTGGCCAAGCTAATAAAGAGGGGTTACAACTACATTTATGGGATACCTGTGGTATTTAATGTCTTTCATTGTTACTTATTTAGTCACATATGTTTGAATGTATTGTTCATATTCACTTTCATGTCTATGTTATGATATTTTATAAGTTATAAATTCAGAATACATGCTTGCACAAGCTCTGTTTTGGGTAACTGATCATATTTTGTTTCATTATCTTCTGTCTGAGAGAAATACATATGTTATGCTTCTCTTAGATTTTCTTACATTTTATAAACCATTCCATAACCATTATATTCAAGTGATTGGAATTATACCTACCTTACCCCATTCATCCCTGCAACCCTAAATCTATTGCCCTGACCTAATTCCATTATCCACTAATTTACCCAACCAAAACAAATCAAAACAACCCCTTGCACTCATTATCTAGCCTTAAAACCTAATTTCTCCATGGTTTTGACCCTTTTGGAGAGAGCCCTCTCCGACTTGATAGGGCTAGCTATTAAGTCAAAATCTTGGATTTTGGTTACCTCAATTGGGATTCCTTCCTCGGCCTTGGGAAACTGGTGGAGTGATAACATATTGGCACCATTGCTGGGGATAAAAAAGACATATATTCCATGGGAAAGAATGACAAAGTTTAGATCTGAATGTTGATAGTGAAAAATGATCAGGCATAAGAAGGTTGTACATCATCCACCTGACAATTCCACATAGTTCAGATTGATCCAAAGACTCCACTAGTTGAGGAATCCATAATCAAGACATTCATGGCGAAACCAAATATCAAAATAAATTAGATCTTAGTAGTAGATTTAGTGGCCTAATTAATCCAAGATGACAGGGTATGTGGTAGAACCTATCTCGATTTTAGGTTTTAAATAATACTGGGATAATTTTGATGATGATCAAATTGATGAGTTTTTCTCAAATTTTCTGTCTATTTTTCTAAAGTCATGCAAATATAGATTTGGAGATAAAATTAACTTTTTAGAGGAGTTTGCTAACAAAATTGAGAAAGAAATTCGGGTGTTAGATGTTCAAATTCAGTCTTATAATTTTCAAGATCAAAATTAGTTTTCTGAGGACTTTTTCTTGCTTCCTTTAGTTTCTAATATTGAAGGATGCTATGTTCTTGAACATGAAATTGATATCACATAGTTCCAACAAAGGTATGATTTAAACAACCCATATGAGAAACTTCCTCATGACAATCAAATTATTGAATTGTTTGATAATCAACAAACGAAATTTGTTTTCCATGATCCTATAGCTGAGTATATGGAAGGGTTTTTCAGATTCTCCAGCTTTGTTTCTACTATGAAGTCAAAATGTATGATGAGTTTCCATTACATTGTACATCTTGGGTTTTATGGATAAAAGGTTAAGTTGTATTTGTAATGTTTTTAATAAACAGTCAAAAAGTCAATGTATATAGGCAGTTTCTTGAATTGATGCACTGGCATTATTGTATCATTTAGAACAACAAAATTATCAGTAGATTAGTGTAGGAAAAGTGTGTAATAAGCTTACTGGACAAGCGTCTCCTTCAACATCTAGTTTACAGTTTTCCGTATGCGTGTTTTCAGTTTGTATAAGTGGTTTGGTTTCAGAAATAAAGATCAGTTTGCAGCTGCATGTGACTCCATGCCCAAAATAAGAAGGCACTGATCAACGAGTTCCAAAAGGTATGTGGTTCTAGACATTAGGAGAATTTTGAGGTCTAAAAGGGTCCTCCTAAGAAAAATCTACAACCAAAATAAAATTTATCAGAACCAATAGGATTCAAGATGATGATGTCAACCATGGGGGATGATTCACCATTTTTTGAGTAAAAAAGCAAAAATATTAAAAAATAATAAAATAATAAAATAATAAAACTACTTTTTCAACTCATATTTTTGACTTATCTCCCTAAGGGTTTACTCAAATTTTGAGTGTGAATACTCATTGGATGAAAAATTTAATTCCTCATCCAAAGAGTACCCATGTTACGTACTTTTGATGGACTTTGCGACACAAAAAAATGAGAAATACATGAAAAAGTGTGATTGAGATCACATTTTTCATGTATTTATAATTTTTTGTGTAGAAGGGTGCATCAAAATTATGTAACAAGGGTACTCCTTGGATGAGGAAACAAATTATGCATCCAACGAGTGTTTCCACTCGAAATTTGAGTAAACCCATAGGGAGATAAGTTGAAAATACAAGTTGAAAAATTAGTTTTTTTCTTTTTTCCCTCTAACATTTGATGATGTAGTCAAATATTATTCTATTATTTCCACTATTGTTTTACAATTTCTTTAGGAGGCCCATTTTAGGCCCATTTTAGACCCCAAAATTCCCCTAATGCACCTCCTTCAGAGCTATATTCTCTAGTTAGAGTCGATTTTAGCACTGGTATTTGCATCCCACCCATGCCACCTTATTTTACTCTACTTTCACCTCATATCCGTCATTATGATTGACCTCGATTTGTTTTTTAAATTTTTTTCCCAAGAGTCCCATAGTAATCATGGTCATCATTAAACTCATTCTTCCATGTTGTTCCATCATTAGGTCATAGGGTCAAAATCATGAAAATTGGTCATTTCACCATCAAATTCATCTTTTGAAGGAGTAGTAATAGTCAAAGGTCTTCAAAAATTTCAGGTTCTAAAACTATCATTTCCAAATAAGTGGCTTTGTGTTTACCATATTTGTCTCTCAGTTGTGCTTGGAAAGCTCATTTCCCTCTCCTAGGGTTTTGAGGGAAGTTTTATTGGTTTCATGACTTCCATGGTTAAATCATCGACAAGACTTGTATCCTGAGGATCTTACACCTTCCCGTATCCTTAATATACCTTCCTAAATGCTTCCCATCACTCCTATCCCTCAAAATAATCATTTTTCCACAAGCCCTAGCCTATTGCTACAATTTGACACTTTTTGAGACTCGGCCTATGTTTTTCCCTTTTGGACCCCTTTCCCTCAATCAATCCTTTAAATTCCACTTTCCCATACTTTGTAACATCTATCTCTATCCCCCAAAATTTCCACAAGAATTTCGACAAACCCTAGCCTCTTCATTCCTTTCCCTCTACAAGGTAGTCATAAATCCCCTGTTTTGCCTACACCAAACCCTAATTTCCTCTCCCACTGAGCTAGGGTTTGATATGGAATCAGATACATATGAGCAGAGGATGCATAAGGGTGGTCATTTCAGCAAGCATGAGGTCGTTTAAGTACATAAACCTCATTTATTCATAATTTTTTGAGAAGTCATTCCAAGAGTCAAGTCATTTGCCGCTCATAGGGTTGATTTTTCCTCAAACTGTGTTTCTGACCAAAAAAAGATGAATTTGACAAAAGTGAGAGAGGTTTTTGTCCATAATAGGCCAAGGAAGAAAAAATGACTTCTTTTTTTACACAATTTTCATGGTTTTGGAGACATGTAAAAAATATAGGTGCTTCAAGAGGTTTTCTGCACTTTTGGAGTGACCTTGGGAAAATCAACTTTTCTCCTAGATGAAATGTCCAAATGACTTTCTTGATGAGTCAAATGATAACTAGACAAAGCAATATTTCCCATGAAATATAATGATATCAATTTGGAGTTGAGGAAGGCCTCAAAAATTTGATTGTAGCACACTCTACATTTCTGCACCCTCATTCTGCACTTTTGACCAGTCTTGGGAAAATCAAATTTTGACAGAGAAAATGACCTTCATTTTGCAAAATGAAGGTATTTATGGAAACTAGACTTGAATGGATTTCCAACAAGATATATTGGAGCCAGTTGGGACACCTGAAAACCAGTCAAACATAGCCTGCACATTGGTGTAAAATGGTGTTGTGTGTTTAACAATTGACTGGTTTTTTCCTAGTTTTTCTACAAGTTTGAATTTTACCTTGGGGAATCATGTTTTCACCTCATGAAATTGATGATGTAAATTTAAATATCATGTTTTTAGTATTACCTAGGGTAAATAAATTAGGTTAAAACTCATGATGAGGTGTAATGAATCAGTTTGAAAAAAGTTAGGGTTGAGTCACTTTGACCACCTTACACTCTAGGTTTCAGTTCAGACTTTAGTGGATCAACTCCTCCTCTCATGGATTCAACCCTTGAGGTTGAGAGAGGTTGTTTGAGGCCTATATCATTACATTTTTGACTCATTTTCAGAGGTTGGGATAGTTGGAATCAGTTTGATTTTTCTAGTTGATCAAGGAAACTTGTACTTAGTTTTGGCCAAGCTAATAAAGAGGATTTGCAGCTACATTTATGGGACACCTGTGGTATTGAATGTATTTAATTGTTTCTTATTCAGTAATATATGTTTGAATGTATTATTAATCTTCACTTTTATGTCTATGTTATGATATTTTATAAGTTATAAATTCAGAATACATGTTTGCACGTGCTCTGTTTTGGGTAACTGATCAAATTTTATTTCATTATCTTCCGTCTGAGAGAAATACATCTCTTATTCTTCTCTTAGCTTTTTATAAATTTTCTAAAACATTCCATAATAATTATCTTCAAGTGATTGGAATTATACCTACCTTGCCCCATTCATCCCTGCAACCCTAAGTCTATTTCCTTGACCTAACTTTTCCTTGACCTAATTCCATTATCCACAGATTTACCCAACCAAACCAGATAAAAAAAACCCTTGCACTCATTATCTAGCCTAAAACCCTAATTTCTCCAAACATCCTGGCTGTGACCCTTTTGGAGAGAGCCCTCTCCGGCTTTATAGGGATAACTATCAAGTCAAAATCTTGGTTTGTGGTTACCTCTATTGGGATTCCTTCCTCAGCCTTGGGAATCTGGTGGAGTGATAATAGGAACCATAACGATAAAATTTAGAAGGTCTAGGCTAGAGACATGTTTCGATGTCACAAAACATAGTAGCTTTCGCTAACTTTTACAATATACATTCAGAGTGTGATACTTCACTCCACATACATAAGTATATCGAAGTTCGTCCACATACCTGCGGGTATATAGGGTGGTGTTCTAGTACGAAAAGTATAAAGGGGGTGCTCTCACTATGCGGTTTCACATTAGATAATGCAAATATGAACTTGGGCCTCCACATACCTTTAGGTATATTTGGAAGGACAACTTTAGGTTTCTATCCATCCATAGTGAACTGAGTCAGCCACCTTGTAATTTGTGATACACCGAACACAACATTCCAGGAGATTTCCTGCCCCTAATTCTTGGTTCACCTAGAGGTATTATGCAGTTCACAATTACTTGGTAAAATTTTTGCCAAGAATTACCCTTTTATTTTGTTTATTTGTTTTTGGTCATAAAATAAATCAATCATCATGGAAGAAGAACATCCCTTTCCCCGTCATTTACATAAAATAACACTGAAAGCACCTTTACCAATGGAAGCTATTTCTGGTTGGAAAAGGTGACATTGTTCTACAAAAACTAGTAATATTAGTACCTTCGGTGCGACATCATCCTCACATATACTAGAGTCGACTCAAGTTGTTTCTACAAATCCTGGTTCATATACTGTTGTCGATATAGAGTCCTCACAGCTACCTATGGTCACGATCCATCTAATCAATGGGACAATACCTCCCAAACCCGATGTTGTTCAACTGGAAGTTGATCCGAATCCTGTCACTTTTTTGCCAAAACATCTGAATCCCGAAGTCGAATGACCAGAAGTTGTTCCTGTATTTGTCGCCCCACAAGCTATTGTAGCCATTGAGTCTCCCATATCACGTAGTCAAACTCCTAAAATATACTTTGGAACTAATGGAGAAATCATTCTACCTGGATTGATTTCGATTGAAGAAATCCCACTAGACTAAACACCTTTAACTCCAATTCATTTTTTGGTGGAGCTTTACCTGTACGACTCTTTTCCTCAATCACCCTCCTCTTCTTTTATTGATATTGTGTCTATTATAGTTACCGTAGATCCAATAGGGTATACATTTGGTCGAGTAACCATGGCCGAGCCAAAATCTTCGGTTGGACCGTCTATTATTATTGCAAAAAAACATGCTCTCGCTACCCCATTGATGTTCAATACTTCACTAGATTCACATATATATGGTGGCCCTTCCGTCCCACCCAGTTACCAATATTTATCTGTAACATTCTCTGTTGCATCCTTAAACCCATGGAACTCACCAATGTCATCATCTGGTATTCTAACTGGTAAATATATAGTGAGTATTGAATGACTTGATCCTTTATATACATCATTGGGGAAATATCAAGCTAGTTTATCTAGGTATATTCCATACAGTACAATTTCAACTGGACTCCCAACATTTGGAGAACAAAATTTTCCATATTATTATACTCCTCATGCTGGAGGGAAACCTATGGTCACCCATTTTGATGGTACTTCGTCATTATTTGGTCATGCTAATGTTGGAATGAATTTTTGTCAGTGGAAACCCACTCTACCCATCCAACCACAAACGGTTGTACAATCGTATCAACCGATTCAACCTGTTGCACCCACATATAATCCGCTTGTTAATACATCTTTACCCCTATTACAAGCTCAAACTGTTGTACCTCAACCATCTCAGGTGGGTCCTTCAACCCAATACCCTCAAGTATTGGAACCTCAGACTCCAACTCCTTTGGTTGGTTTACAACAACCACCTGTATCCATAATTATTTATTCACAAGATGGATTACCATATTATTAGATGTCACAGTTGCAACCTGGTTTTTCTTATCAACAACCGAATCCAAGCTATTCAAGTTTGGGCTATAATATTGGTGGACATATCCCTTGGTAGCCACAAGCACAAATGCCACAACTTTCATTTCAATAAGTAGTGTACCCAGGTTTTAGTCAACATAATATTCATGCATTTGCTTATAAAAAAAACCCCTATTTGGGTAACCAACAACAAATTACTTATGCTGGTGCTCAAAGGCCTATTTCCCAAGAAATTCCATCATACCCTGGCTATGCTCAACCCAAATTAAATCGATAGTTGCCCTTTGTTCCAACTTTAGAGTTACCAGATTTAAACTGGCTTACCAATGATCCAATCAACTATGATCCTTGGAGGCCAATGATACCTCATAAATTACCCTAATATATTCCTAAGTTCAATGGAAACCCTGGAGAAGACAGTTGACTCATGTTATGACTTATCATTTTTGGTGTTCATCTAACTCCTTAAATGATGACTCTGTTTGGCTATGTCTTTTACAGCATACACTCATAGGTCCAGCTACGAAATGGTACATTGAGTTACCAAGAGATTATTTTGATAATTTCACTACCCTAGCTATTGTCTTTTTGACCCATTTCTAGTTACCCATATGATATGAAACTGGAACGAAACTCTTTTATAATTTTAAACACACTAATGCTACTCACATTTCTGATCATATTCATGAGTGGCATCGTTGTCGTAGCATGGTTAAGACATTTGTTTCTAATCAGCTTCTTGCTAAGTGGTCCATTAAATCCCTGTTACTATCTATAACTGAGGATGTGACTAAGGGTGGCATCGTCACTGAAGATCAGACCATTTATCATGCCGAATATTTAGACTTGAATTACACTCAGTCTGGCATGCTCTACGAGAAAATTCCCAATGCACTGCGATCTAATTTTATTGTTCCTCCTCCATATAAGGACTCTCATACTAGAGACGGTATGATCAATACTACAAGAACACATCACTCTACTACATCTGATCCTGCACCTTCTTCCAAAATTCATGTCGTGTCATCTGAAAAGGAAAAAGTGACAAGTAACCCGGAAGCAAGAAAACGGGGAAATCAAAGAAAAAACTAACTTCTACCCTACAGTAAATATCATCTGATCAATCGTCTAGAAATCAGAAAAATCATTACCCTTGCATAATCTGTAATAAGGAACACTTTGTTCGATATTTTCCTCACCGTGTCGAAGTCTCAAAATTGGTTAAGACCTCGCATGCATTTGCAGTGTTGACAGATCCATTTTAGAATCCAGATACAAATTTGGTTGCTACGGATCCAGCTTCTAGTTCCCAAGTGCTTATGATGTCTGTCACAAATCCATCGACTGATGTTTTGGTGTCAACGCGTAATAAATATTACAGTAGTCAGCTATTGATCAACCTACTACCTCAACCACGAATCTGTCTATAGAATCAATACCGCCAACTACTATTCCTGAATTGACAATCATTAGTGGAATTTTGAGGTCTAAAATGGGCCTTCTAGGGAAATTATAAAAGAATAATGGAAATAATAAAATAATATTTGATTACATCATCAAATTTTAGAGGGAAAAAATAAAACAATACTTTTTCAACTCGTATTTTCAACTTATCTCCCAATTTTTTTACTCAAATTTCGAGTAGGAGTACTCGTTGGATGAAAAATTTAATTCCTCATCCAAGGAGTACCCATTGTGAATACTTTCGATGGACCCTTATACAAAAAAAATGAGAAATACATGCAAAATGTGTTTGCAATCACATTTTTTCATGTAATTATCATTTTTCATGTAGCAGGGTCCATCGAAAGTATGAAACATGGGTACTCCTTGGATGAGGAATTAAATTATGCATCTAACAAGTACTCTCGCTCGATGTTAGAATAAAAAATTTGGGAGATAAGTTGAAAATACGAGTTGAAAAAGTAGTTTTATTATTTTATTATTTTTTAATATTTTTACCCTTTTACTTAAAAAATGGTGAATCATCCCCCATGGGTGACATCATCATATTGAATCCTATTGTTGAGGAGGTAAATCCCCTCTGCGGACAGCGGCGATCCCTACTAGCCCAGCAGGGGTCTAGCAACAAACAAACAATGCTATGACGCAAGCTCCTAGTTACGAATGAAAGACTTGGGATAAGAGCCTACCCACCTAACGCTAGATTCAAGAAGAAGATGCCCCACGCTGCCTCGGCGTAGCACAATCCTTCCACGATCTCCGTGGATGAACACCTGCACACAGAAGAAACGAACAGATACATGCATAGGAACCAGCATACGTAACTAAACATCGGTCAGAAAAGATATTACTCGCATTAACATGATGGAAAAAAGGAGTGGAACCATAATCATAGTCATCTATTAAAATGATAAACGAATAGAAGTTACAACCAAGTTCTGACGTCGCAGCTTCCTTCAAACGGGTCTCCGGTTGTCCACGTCTCGCAAAGCTCGCCAAGGAAAGGGAAACCTCTCTAGAGTCTCGTAACAATGGTCTCCTCGCTTGAATGGGCCTTAAGGGAAAGAAAGGATTCTTTACAGCACAAAGGCACTTGGGAATAGGGAGATGCAAAGCTTCAGCACTTCAAGACTAGCTTGCCATGGATCTGAGCAAGCTTTTATAGATGGGGAAGGAGGGAGTTGGGATCCCTATTATTATGGGATTGGCTCTATCAACAAGGAAGGTTCCATAGAAGGTGGCAAAACTAATTCCCTTCCATAGAACTCCCGTGGCCAAACCTCCCAACTCAAGATAGGCAGTGGTTGTGAGTTTGTTTGAACTCAACTTCCGCCATCCATATATAAAAAACAGTCCCTAAAATGGGTGGCGCGATTGCTGCTCTATGACAGAGCGCCAAGTGGCGCGACCTCTTTACAGGATTTCCCTGAGTGGCGCGAGTACTGAACCGTCTACCCGCGCCAATGCAAAAAGAGCTGTTTTTCATGGATTTTGCAAGGAGATGTCTCAAGGGGAAATGAAGCTCATACTCAGAGGGATGCAATGATGATGTTTTCAGTGCATGACAGTGTTCACAGGTCACGTTATGGGTCCTCCATTGTGCGGGACTGGGAATGGTAGGGACGGTGACAAATTACTGTGTAACAGATGCCCCCTAAAGCATGAGGCCCGAGAGAGAGAGGGGTGAAATGCTGTCCTCCATTGTGCGGGACTGGGAATGGTAGGGACGGTGACAAATTACTGTGTAACAGATGCCCCCTAAAGCATGAGGCCCGAGAGAGAGAGGGGTGAAATGCTTTACGAGAACATGTTCAACTGAAGGCCCGCCGTCGGAAAACCTGCGCAGAAAGATACAACTGATATCTCGAGTACATGATGTATATATGGTATGGACGCAGCCATCCGAAACAGAGTATGCTATAATCCGGATCTAGGGTATGGGCGCAGCCATCCAACTAAGATCAAAACAAATAGACTCAGGTATGGTCGCAGCCATCCAATCAGTGAGTCATGTACATAATGATAATAATCCACAATCGCAGCCTGGATTACAACAGACACAATCCAGGGTCTTGCGCTCCATCTCGACCCAAACAAGTACAAGTTCTAGCATGCGAATGTGTGAGCCGATGTCGAACATGCAAGAACATCGTCTGATTACCAGCCAATGATGAAAGCTGTTAACAGACGCGAGAGAAACCACCAATAATGACGATGGTCCTCAAGGTACTACAGGTACAATCTACGGCGTGTGAATAAATGAGCTGACGTCGAACACCCGCAGAATCATCCGATCGGAGGCCAATAATGAAAACCTCTCGTCGAATGCGACGAACCCGCCATTAAGGCATGCAGGCTCCAAGGTACCATCAGGAGTCTCTAGACCAACTTCCTGGATAATGAGTTGAAGTCGACAGGAAGTGACCTTGATCGAAGGTGGGCCATAATGATTCCCACATCATCGACACGAGACAGAGGAACATAATGTTTTGTTGTGAATCAAGATCATATGAGAAACAGAGGAAGGTTGATATTCGCAGAGGCCAACTTCTCTTGAACATATAAACGGCACGACAATGGACTTGGCAGTATTTGACATCAACAGATCAAAGGTCATGGCGACGAGGCAGTGAACTGATGAGAGGTCAAAAGAGATTACCCAAACCCATGGAAGCAAAGTGAAACAACGAGATGAGATGTCCCCAACCCGACACGAATGCAGACAAGTGCCATGTTCAAGAGCGACATACTGCCGACGACAACGACAATGGTTCCATTTTTCCCCCACCATTTCTGGCGAGTACCCCAATTATTTTTGACAACAAGCTTGAAGGGGATAGCATATGCTTGCGATATAAGTCCGCCCTTCGGGCGAATCCATCCTAGTGCATTTAACGAGTCCTAGGAAGGAGAAACTCGGAGAACGTCATTTCGACGAAATCCAATGTCATCATGGTTTAACGAGTCTGACAAAGGAAGAACTCGGCGTCTTTTCATGTTTAGAGAGTTTGAAAAGACAGCGGAAAAGAAAACTCCACAGGTCCCTTTTCGTAAATAGTTCCCCAGATCCGAAAAGGTAGAAAACAATATCCGGAAAAACCTCCTAGTCGCGATAGGCTAGGGTATTCCTTTTTCGTAATCGATCCAGCCCAGCCCGAAAAAGGGTTAAACTTATACTGGGTGAATGTCGATTCGTGTCCATTTTAACGAGATCGAAACGACAAGGGCCTCGGCGATCTTTTCATATTTAGAGAGTCAGAACAGAGCTGAAAGATGACTCCAGAGTGACTTTTTCGTGTATTTACCGAGTCCGAAAAAGTATAAAATACAACTCGTTTCCACCTTCTAAGTCGCAAAAACCTGTCACTGCACATACCTAACAAGCGTAAAATCCATTTTTGACATAATACATGCAAATATTGGACAAGAAATAACTTTTAAAACACATTTTAACGTCGAAAAGTTATAAATATGCCCAATGGTAAAAAATGAAATTACTTTTTACTATTTACCTTGTGGAGAGTAGCAGTGGTCCATTTGGAGCAGAATCTTCTGACGGCGATTGCGACCAATCCAGGCAACCATTCAGCGTCTCGTCTGTGACAGGTAAGAGGCGCTCCCTTTCTCTTTCTTTCCATGCATTTTTAATGAATTCCCCTTAGAAATCAGCTCTGTAAGGGCACTCTTGAATTTTTAGGGCCAGCCCGAGTGGCGCGGGTATCAGGCACGGACCCGCGCCACTGAGCTCTTTTTATCAAAGGGCCCGCGCCACATGGCGCGACTGTCAGCAAAATAGTCGCGCTAGCGGCGCAACCCAAATTTCCGCCTAAAAATCCTCTATTTATGCCAAATTTCTTGAATTTTTAAGCTCACAGAAGATCTAATTAAGGGCTTTGAACCATGTGAATGCAGATAAACAGTCAGAATGGTGATCGAATGGAAGGAACGGGAACACGAAGATGAGGACGAAGAGGCCATGCAAAATGAGAATTGCATGAATGCTCTAAGGGACTGTGGCTTAAAGAAATTCTTCCTCACGCCATGCTTACGAGCTCAGCCTGAGCTCCTCCAATATTTGATCAGCCTCTGGGATGAAAACGACCAGGTATTCAGAATACGAGACCAGGTGTTGGAATTGGAGGTCACCGACATTTACTTTGTTACTGGATTATCCCGCAGGGGTCCAATCCCTGTACTGACTGGGAGCAGACCATCAGGGGAGAAGATGGAAGAGGTAATGGCGCGGGTGTGTCGTGGGGCACAAACAGGAACAGGGAGTAAGAAGGTGTACATCTCGACCATCCCCGACCTAGCACTGAGAGTTGTACTCCACACCATTACGCGGGCTGCCGGATCGCAGGCACCGCACGAGGCTACAAAGACTCAACTCTTACTGGCCTCAGAATGCATGGGTCCCCGACTGTATGACTGGGCAACAGCTGTCACCATTAACATGAAAAGGCAGCTCACCAAGTGCAAAAAGGGAAAACTGAAGCAGTTTGGGTATGGTTCCATCTTGGTGTCGTTCATTCTGGAACGCATACCAACCTTCCAGGGCCAAGAGGCCCCCGTGGCGAGTCCAGTACCACGAGAGCCGAGAATGGCTCGCTGGGCAGCACTGATGCCCAGATCTGGAGGCGGGCAACAGATGTCCTGGAAGCCCGAGTTCTTCAGATGGATACGGCGCCAACTGATCGTTGTGGAAGATTGGCCCTATGCGGGATCTGACTTTACAGGGGACCCGGATCTCCCGCTACCAGAAGGAGACCACTGGGACGAAGAGCTGGGTAAGACCTCATATTTTTGATTTTATGTTTATATGATTTTTTGTTAATACACAGTTGTCTTAACACAAACATACATGCATGCAGATGTAGGACCTGAGAGACCAGTCGGGATGTCTCCTATCTTCCGGAGGACACAGCTCGCCCCTGAGATCCAGGGGGAAGGTGCCGGAGGAGAGGCACTGGTTCAGAACCTTGAGGGGATCGTTCATGGGATCCCAGACTATGCCCGACTGTCAGATGTACCATTGGAGTACCAGCGCCATACGGTGGGAGTCCCAAATCGGCTCCACCGAATCCTGAGGCGGCTAGTGCGTGCAGTAACGTGCTATCATGAGCACCATGCCGATTAGTCTCTAGGATTTAGCCACACCTATTTTTTGAGAGACTCAGTGTCTCCGGATGTATTAAGACACTTATGTATATTTTTTGAGTTTTATGTGACACACTTCTATGTAAACATTTCGATATCTATATATGCATATCTATTTCTGGATGAGTCTTCTTTACATGTGATGATGATTTATAAATTGCGCAAATGTTTATCTAACACCAAATTTGCTACTGTATCTGCTAATGCATTCAAATGTCTGGGTATATGATGATATGTAATATATTCAAAATTCCTTTCCAGTAATCGAATACGCAAATACAATCGTAAAATGGACGGGTTTCTTACCGAATAGTGCTCGTTCAGCTGCAACACTACAAGCTGTGAATCTAGGTACACGAGCAATTCACGGATACCAAGGTTTACTGCCTCGGTTAATAATTCCAACACGGCGCTATATTCCGCGATATTGTTCGTGGTACGTCCTAAACACACACCTTGCAGGTCGATCAACTCACCAGCAGGATCATAGATTACCCAGGCCGCAGAAGACAGATTCCTGGTACTGCGGGAGGCACCGTCCGCGAAACCAACAAATGGATGAAAAGACATCTGCACAACCAGGAAGACCCGATCAGCAGAAATATGTTTACAAAGCACCCCACACCATGCACACAAATGACAATCACACACCTATGTACACACACCACACCAAGAAATCATTTCAGGCGTAGTACTTCTTAAGGTACAGCCCATTTCTGGGCTGCGCCAATGGAACTCCTTCGTAGTCTATAAGTTCGTAGGCCCCATTTTTCAAAACACGTTTTACTATATAGGGACCGTGCCACATGGGCTGGAGTTTACCGGCACCAAGCTTATCATGTGCCTGATCGTACAAGAGGACTAGGTTTCCTTCAATGAAAGAACGGGGAGAAACAGATTGATCAAAATGAGATTTGACCCTCTTCTTTTGTGCTTCGATGATCAAAGCAGCTAGACGACGGGTTTCATCCAACCGTTCGAGATATAGAAGACGCTCTTCCTCAGGAGAAGTACCCGGTAAGAGCTCCACAGCTAACTTAAGCGAAGGAATTTCACATTCAACCGGCAAAGTAGCTTCCAGACCGTACACCAGTTGGAATGGTGTGAATCCGGTTGCATTTTTAGCAGATGTTCGGTACGCCCAGAGAGCTGAGAACAGTTGGAGATGCCAACTGGATTTATGAATCCCAACTGTTCGTTGAAGCATGGTGACCAAAACCTTGTTCACCGCTTCAACCTGACCGTTCGCTTGAGGGTAGTATGGCGTTGAGCTGTCGTGACGCAGGCCCAACGCAGCTGTCAGCTCCGCCATCATGTAATCACGAAAATGAGTACCGTGATCAGTGACGATAGCTTGAGGAACCCCGAATCGTGCAATAACATGGTTGAATAAAAAAGAAGCAGCCGTTCTTCCGTCAGCAGCAAGTGTAGGCATCGCCTCGGCCCACTTAGTGAAGTAGTCGACGACGACGATGATATACGCATGCCCCCCGGCCGAGTGAGGGTTACACGTCATAAAATCTACGCCCCATTTCGCGAAAGGGCCGACGGTAATAACGGGATGCAAAGGCAACGGCGGCGCGCGCATCTTGCGCTGAAAAATCTGGCACGGATGGCATTTTCGGACTGCAGTGATGCAATCCTTGAATATAGACGGCTAGAAGTAACCTGCCCTCAGAATATTTTGGGCAGTGGCATATCCGGACATGTGTCCACCACAGGCGCCACTGTGGCAGTCATTCAAGACTTTCTCAGCCTCGTCCAAGGTAAGGCATCGTCGGAGCACCGAATCTACTCCAATACGATATAGGGTATCTCCCACTATGCGGTAGGGTTGGGACTGGTGTCGAATCCGACGGCGTGCAGCTTTATCCAACTCAGACCGGAATGTCGCGGTCTGAAGATACACTATGATGTCCCCGTACCAAGGATCACGAGTATCGATAAGAAACAACGTTTCGTCCGGAATATGATCTTCAGAGTGTTCAGGAAGAGAGTCTGTAGGGAGAGAACAAATCAAGTCCGCGAAGACCAGTGATTTAGTTGACTTGGCAGTGGTGAACTCCAAATCAAACTCCTGCAGGATGACAATCCATTTGGAGTACTTGCTCCCCAGCAATTGTCTGGAAAGAATATATGTCATGGGGTTGCAGTCTGAAACCACTGTTATCGTGCGCAAAAGGATGTAATGGCGAAAGCGCTGTACAGCGTGTACGGCTGCTAAGGCCAACTTCTCAACATGTGCATAACGCGTTTCCGGGTCGAGAAGGTTCCGAGAGAGGTAATAAACAACATGTTCATCACCATTCTCGTCATCCTGCACCAAGACCATGGCGATGGTGCTTAATGCGGCGGCTAGATACAAAGTAAATTCGCGGTGGTAGTCCGGAGGACGAAGCAACGGAGCATTGACTAACAATGTCTTCAGCTTCTCAAAGGATTCTTGAGCGATTTCGTCCCAATGAAAGGGAACATTCTGCTTTAACAAACGAGTGAATCCTTTGGCCACCTCGGCATGATTCGGGATGAAGCGCCTAAGAAAATTCGCTTTCCCTTGCAGACTCTGCAACTGATAAAGGGAGGAGGGTGACGGGAGATTTATAATGGCCTCAACCTTCAGAGGGTCGAGGCGAATTCCGTCTTTCGAGACTATAAAGCCTAAAAGACGGCCAGAGTCGACGCAGAAGACGCACTTATGAGGATTTAGCCTAATATTGTAGCGTCTGTAACGAAGAAATATCTGGCGAAGATGTTCCGGATGATCCTCTCGCTTACCCGAATGGGCAGGCAAGTCGTCCAGATAAGGCTGGACAATATGGCGAATATCATGAAAAGCATATGACATAGCACGTTGAAACGTGGCGCCAACGTTCTTTAAGCCGAACGGGAGTTTTTTATATGCAAAAGTGCCCCACGGACAGATGAATGTGGTCTTATGTTGATCCTCAGGTGCAATGTTAATCTGGTTGTAACCTGAGAAACCGTCCATTAAGGAGTAGATCTCACTTCCGGCGCAATCGTCGATACTCTGATCGATAAACGGAGTGGGATAATTGTCCTTCGGACAGGCGCGATTGATATCGCGATAATCTACACAGACTCGAATGGTACCCTGCTTTTTATCGACAGGGACGATATTGGACACCCATTCTCTAAGGGGGATAGGATAAATAAACCCTGCGTTCAGAAGTTTTTCAACCTCTGCCTTGATAGCGGCGGCTTTCCGAGGATGCATGGGACGCAAGCGTTGGCGCACGGGTTTCGCACCTGGATAGGTTGGAATCTCGTGCACGACAATACTAGGATCAATTCCCGGCATTTCCTCGTAGGACCATGCAAAAACATCTCTGAACTCTTTAAAAAGTTTCGTATAAACCTGGATCTCTTCGGGAGAACAGGTCACACCCATGTGAATGTTCTCAACAATCCCTGGTTTGACAGAGATGTTGATAGGAACCGTTTGAGTAATGTTACTCAGATTGCCTTCCGAAAAGACCTCATGCGTCAAGATCGGTGTTTGAAGAGGAGGGGAAGGAACCTGAGTAGCATAGCGCTCTAGACAATCCGTCATTGCCCCCAAGCTAGGCATAAACGAGGAACGATGATGCCCATCGCCCCAGGGTAGCTCCTCCAGAGACATAGTTTCAATGATAGCCTCATCCGAGGGAAAAGTCTCTCTAAGAGGATCAGGCGAATCAGCCTGACCAAGCCAGGGGGATTGTGAGTAGACGTCAAGAGCCATGCTCATCGGAGCATGCTGAGGAGGTGGAGGGTCCGATGCAGCAACAATCTCACAGTAGCTGATCTCTACTGGCGTTAAAGGCATGGATCCTCCAAACTCATATACCTGCTCAGGTGTAGGAATCAGCCAGGGGTCATCAGTCCTGGACAACATGTTGACTTGAGCGGTATTCGGTGGCGGCGCAGGGAAAATACCCATGAGGACTGGGTCTTTGAAAAGACCAGGTCCTATGCTGTCTGGGGGATTCGGAATTTGATCCACATACGGCACGTTGTTCTCGGAGCTGGAGGTAAAAAATGACAACTGGTCTATCGTGACAATCTTGCCCTCGTGAGGGAACTTGATGAATCGAAAGACAGTAGACGGCACGCAGAGCATGGCATGGGTCCAGCTGCGGCCAAGAAGTATGTTGTAGTTGAGTTTAGCGTCAACCACTTCTACTTCCACGTTGACGGTTTTTCCCCGTAATGTAATCGCCAGACTCTCGAGAACTCCCAGGGGTTTAGATTCCCGGCCATCAAATGCCTCAAGGGCATTGGGAGATGACGATAAAGTTGGGGAACCGATGGCTCTCCAACAAGCGGAGGACATAACACAAGTAGATGCACCCTCATCTACGACGGCTCTATGAACGTCCAGGCCGTTAATCCCGACTTGAATAATCAAAGCGATTTGATGTGGAAGCCGGGGAGTAAAATTCTCCAGATCAAAGGTGAGAAGGCTCGAATCGGCGGGGTCAATACCACCGATGGCAGACAATAAAGCCTTCCGTTGTGAAGGACAACTCTGAAGAACCTCAAGTGCAGACATGGCACATGGCGCCTGTGCCAGATCCTCAACAATACTGTAATGTTGGGCGGCACGAGCGTTTGGATTATAAGAGGATCTCCGAAGAACACCCTTGGGAGGTGGCTTCACAACGGGTTCGAGAGTCGGCTTCTCAATTTCCAATGAACCAGAAGCAGATGCGGGAGGCGGTCCATCCGCCACCGCCTTCCCGGGTGCCTGCTGCTGATTATTGTAATCCTTGGACCTCGTAGCGATAGTGATAGGTGCATTAGTCTTCATCATGAAAACTTGAGACCCAAACGGTACAGATGATGAACCTTGTTCGACCATCTGGGTCTGCTGAGATGGAAATGGCTCCTTTAAAACAGCCGGAGTACCCTTTGAGCCTTTAAGAAGTTGACTGACTTCGGATCGTCTTGGACAATCTTTAGTGTAATGGTCTCCTTCACAGATGAGGCAAGGAAATTTTGGCTTACGTTGTGAGCCATCCTCAGATCGAGACTTAGATTCCGGTTTTGGGGCATCAGATCTTGATTTGCCTTTGCCCTTCTTCTTCCCCTTGGAGGATTTGTCCGCAGGATTGGCCTGAACGGCATTTACCTCCGCGGTTTTACCAGAATCGGATGAGGCGGGGTTAGCAGAGGTATTGTTGGAAGAATTAGCCTTCTGCTTCCCATTCGAAGACTTCTTCGAATTTTGAGAAACGGAACCAATGACACCATCCACGGAAGGGGTGGGTTGGGTCTTTTGGCTCCGGGCCGTGGTGCATCAGGCAGGATGTCATAAAGCGTGCCAGATTGCGAATAAACCAGATCCAAGTACTGGGCACGCGCGATAGCTTGTTCCTCCGTCACACAAGCTCCCATCGCGATATCCTGAGCGATTTTGTTCACAAAGGAGGTGGTGAACCAGTGAGTCAAAATCTGATCAGGTATGTGAAACTTGATCAGTCGACGACGGTGCCGCCACTCATGGATGTGATCCGAGATGTGAGTGGCCGAGTCCTGCTTCAGGGAAGACAGGAGGTGCGTCCCGGCCTCATACCGGACCGGTAACTGGAAATGCGTGAGGAAAGCCATAGCTAACGAGTTGAAATCCTGAAAAATACCACGGGATAGCTCTATGTACCACTTAGCAGCAGCTCCTGTTAACGTACGCCGGAAAAGACGCAAACGAACCGAATCGTCAGTCCAAGAGTTAGACGAGCACCAGAGGTGATACGTCATCACATGCGCCTGGGGGTCTTCTCCAGATTTGCCCTCAAACTTGGGACAGTCTCCTGGTATCTTGGTCGGAACCGGGGGCCAATATGGATTATGAGCAATCGGATCATTGGTCAACTTCGAAACGTCCGGTAGATCCAAGGCAGCCAGGAATGGCAATGGAGGGTTAATTCCCATGCCAGTCCCAGAATAAGGTCCGGTACCCATGCTCCACGATGGTTGTGAATATCCCTGCCCCCATGGGTTCTGTCCCGTAGGATTCTGACCGTGAGGGGCATAATTCGTATAGCCAGACTCATTTGGTTGCTGGTAACCATTGTGTGGGGCCTGATAACCAGGGTTCGGGCCCTGATTAGGCGTCTGCCCCGTATAAGCAGCGTTTGGATTTGGCTGCTGAGCATAGTTAGAACCGTGAGGAGGAGGAGGATACTGAGAGCCTCCAGAGTGGTTATAGTTCGGTTGAGATTGACCATGCAGATAATAACCACTCTGAGGATGAGTAGACTGCTGATAAGTGGAACCCTGCGGAGCCTGGTACGTAGGGCGCAGCTGTTGATTTGGCTGCGGTATTGAGTGAGCAGGCTGGTGAGCAGAGTGAACGGAATGAGGGGGCTGGCCTGAATGAACAGGTTGACCCGAATGAGGGGGCGCTCCTGAATGGACAGGTTGGCCTGAATGAGGGGGCGGCGCTGGTTGCGCAGGCTGACCCGGTTGTAAGTGAGCCCCAGGTTGCACCGAATAAGCCGGTTGGCCTGGAGGCGGGACACCAGGTTGAACCGGATGACCCGGTTGGCCCGGTGGTGGAACAGGACCAGGTGCTTGCTGGAAACCAGTTTGACCCGAAGCAGAACCATAAAGTGGTCCTTGTTGATATGCAACGTTAGAGACAACAGGATACTGCGGTTGCATCGGTAAGGAAGGCTGGATTTGCCCCCCAGGTCCATAGGTCGGTCCCTGTTGATACCCCGGCTGAGGCTGAGCAGGTTGACCAGCAGGGTTATAATATGGTCCTTGCGGATTATAGAATGGCCCTTGCTGGCCCGCAGAGTAGCCTTGATTGGGCCGTCCCTGTGGGTCGTACTGATAGCCAGGTTGGCCTGCAGGTTGACCTTGGAAAGGTTGTGCCTGCAAGTTCTGAGCCTGGTTGTACGGTAAACCTTGAACATAAAGATAGGCCTCAGGAGCAGGGAGACGCAAAATGTCCCCATGTTCATCAAGCTGACCCGGAAAACCATACACGGGAGTGCCGTCTTGTGCATAGTGCGAAAAGAAAGACCGATAAGGATCTTGGGGGAGCTGTCCAGCTCCGGCGTTCGGCTGCTGTAAAAACAACCGATACTCCTCCGGAGAGATATTCTCCGGTATAACAGTAGCTAGATAAATGTCCTCTGGAGTTGGCCCAGATCTAGTAGCAGATGCTGAGGCCACAGCAGAAGAGGCAGCCACACAAACAGTGGGTCGCACGGGAACAGAAGTGACGGGCGTCGAAGGAGACACCCCGGGTGTAGTGGCAGCTGGCCTCGAAGCAGGAGATGATATTCCCATAGAGGCAGCAGCTGAAATAATCTGACCCAGAGATCTGTATTCCTGTGGCAAAGAAGGACCAGCTGACGATGTGGTAGCCGGCTCAGACTCGTCTCCCTCAAACAATCTACAAGGGATGCGCCGGTAGTCATCAGACCCGGGAATTTCCTCACCAGAATTACTCATGGTTGATCCTGCCGTTAAATCACGCAGAAGACGGCGAGGACTAGGAGGAAAAACAGCAGCAATAAACGGTGAACCCGATGTAAGAGAAAAGAAATCAGCTCCTAATCTCAATTCAGACAGAGGGTCCGAAAAGGGCCAGTGGAAGTCGACTGGCTCTCCAAAGGGTTGCTCGGCGAGGACCGGTCCCCCGTCAGGGAACTCGGAAATAACAGGCTGCTGCGGTTCAACAGAAGGCTCAGAAGCCTCTGAAGAATCGTCCGTGTAAGGACTACCAGTAGACGAAACTGAGGGTTCCGCCACCGTGACAAAAGACTAGAAGAAGAGAACACACACACACACGGGCTGAAAATGAATTAAGACACACGATCAAACAGTCACAAGCAATATCTAAACGGGTGTGTTATCGTGGGAGATTGATTTTACCACATTGGAAAATAAACAAATTCTACCGTTTCATGTTTTAAGAGTCGAGAAACGATAAAAGATGACTCTATCTCTTTCAGAGTTGACACAAGCGTGAAAGGACAAGCGCTTGACGGTCTTTTCAAGTTTAGGGAGTCAGAAAAGACCAAATGACTGCTCAGGAAAAACTAGGCACAAAGGGTGTACCAAATATCCGTGAACCGCAATATACACCTTGGTTTCAAAAATGAAACAGAAATCGACCAAGGACTTTCCGTACGTGCAGGTAGTCTCCCCGAATGCTGTGTTCGGTGTATCACGGGTATAGGGCGGCAGACTCGGCTTCCTATGGATAAAGGATTGAAAACCTATAGGGTCTCCCTTTATATACGCGACGGTACGGGGAGCGCAAGTCCGTACTAGCGCTGTCTAAAGCCAACAGGCGAATGACAGCTGCTAGGTTTAACGACGCCGGAACACGTCTCTAGCCTAGACCTTCTAAATATGTTGCGTTAAGTTCCAATGTTGCCTTAGGTTAATTGAATGAATTTTACAGTTGATCTTCAATTAAGTTTCAATTTCCAGGCCTTATCGTATGTAGTGTTTCCTAAATGCAAGCTATATGCCACGATGCAACATTTCGTTCGATGAAAACTAGTTAAATGAGAGTTGAGAGCTTTAATACAAACGAAATGAACGGAATACAAACAAGAATGTCTCTAATGCAACTAATGCAATTGCACACTTTTCATTCAAACACTAATCACTAGTAATACGGAAAAGATGACAATTTGCACTAATTAAAAAAAAAACAAAAGAGATTATCTTTTTTTTTTTGATCTTCAATGTTTAATGGCTAATGTGCACTGAAAACAAAAGGAACAATTTTGAGAAATGATAACTAAGAGAGCGAAGCAAACAACATTCACTCAACAAAGCAAGCAACCAAATCTCTAAATCGACCCAAAGTCTCTCAAATCGAAGAAAGACTCGAAAACACCCAATGGACCGTGTGATCTGGGTCCAAAGCAAGGGCAAACGACTTCTGAATGAAAGAATGAACAATCACTCAAAAGACGCAACAAAACAATCAAAGACTGCTAAGAGGGCGTGGAGAATCAATCAACAAGTTGACAGGACAATCAAGACACCAAAACTCCCAAGGAGGGCTCGATTCACTATGCCACTAGATGCCCTAGGGCTCGAATCGTGAAACCGATAGACAGAGGCAAACAACCAAAGGATAGCGGTGAATTCCAGTCAAACAAGACTCCAATACACTCAAACAATCAGGAAATCAAGAAGAAAAGTACTGGTCAAGCTCAGAAAGCCAAAAATTGAAGAAACTCAAAAATGTCACAGGGGTGGCGCGACTGTGGCCTTGAAACTAGCGCCAGAGGCCGAGTGGCGCGAGACAGACAAATGCAACACGCGCCAAGTGGCGCGACTGTCAGGTAAAAACCCGCGCCAGTCGAGTTCTTCAATGAAAATTAAAAAACAAGCTAATCCGAAAAGAGACCAACACAAGCTAAGCAAGCCAAGAGGCTAAAATAATGAAAGAATCCAACCCAGAAGGTTCATCAAGCAAGGAGAAACAATCAAAGCGAACCAGTCATAAACGGGACAAGGAAAACCGGACGATCCCCAGCGGAGTCGCCAATTTGTTGAGGAGGTAAATCCCCTCTGCGGACAGAGGCGATCCCTACTAGCCCAGCAGGGGTCTAGCAACAAACAAACAATGCTATGACGTAAGCTCCTAGTTACGAAATGAAAGACTTGGGATAAGAGCCTACCTGGATTCCAACGGTAGATCTGAAGAAGAAGATGCCCCCGTCCTTCAGCCCTGGCAGATCACAATCCTTCCACGATCTCCGTGGACGAACACCTGCACACAGAAGAGACGAACAGATACATGCATAGGAACCAGCATACGTAACTAAATATCGGTCAGAAAAGATATTACTCGTATTAACATGATTGCAAAAGGAGTGGAACCATAATCATAGTCATCTATTAAAGTGATAAGCGAATAGAAGTTACAACCGAGTTCTGACGTCGCAGCCTCCTTCGAACGGGTCCCCGGTTGTCCACGTCTCGCAAAGCTCGCCAAGGAAAGGGAAACCTCTCCAGAGTCTCGTAACAATGATCTCCTTGCTTAATGGGCCTTAAGGGAAAGAAGGGATTCTTTACAGCACAAAGGCACTTGGGAAATAGGGAGATGCAAAGCTTCAACACTTCAAGACTAGCTTGCCATGGATCTGAGCAAGCTTATATAGATGGGGAAGGAGGGAGTTGGGATCCCTATTATTATGGGATTGGCCCTATCAACAAGGAAGGTTCCATAGAAGGTGTCAAAACTACTTCCCTTCCATAGAAATCCCGTAGCCAAACCTCCCAACTCAAGATAGGCAGTGGTTGTGAGTTTGTTTGAACTCAACTTCCGCCATCCATATATAAAAAACAGTCCCTAAAATGGGTGGCGCGATTGCTGCTCTATAACAGAGCGCCAAGTGGCGCAACCTCTTTACAGGATTTCCCTGAGTGGCGCGAGTACTGAACTGTCTATCCGCGCCAATGCAAAAAGAGCTGTTTTTCATGGATTTTGCAAGGAGATGTCTCAAGGGGAAATGAAGGGGAAATGAAGCTCATACTCAGAGGGATGCATTGATGATGTTTTCAAGGCATGACAGTGTTCACAGGTCACATAATGGGTCCTCCATTGTGCGGGACGGGGAATTGTAAGGACGGTGACAAATTACTGTGTAACACCTATTCATTCTGATAAATTTTATTTTGGTTCTAAATTTTTCTTAGGAGGCCCATTTTAGACCTCAAAATTCCCCTATTGCAAGCCACCGAAGGGAGTCATTCATAAATCAACATTTAAGCCTTGAGCGCAAGCTACTCAAAATTATAATATAGTTGAAGTTTTCGCTCAATCCCCTTCAGCTATGTCAGTGCTTGAGGTGCTTCAAAAATGTCCCTCCCACAAGCAGGCTTTGTTATCAAAAAATGGTGGAATCGATCTGTCAGATTCAAATCTTGTAGTATTTAACCATACAGGCTATGTGCCACAATTACCAGCAGAATTGGAATTCTCCATACAAGTAAATATTCTCAATCACCTCGTTCATCGTAGTATTATTGATCAGGAAGTGTCTTTTTTCATTATGTCTCTAAATTGCTGGAAATAACTTGGCTCACCGCGCTTGTCTCAATCACCAACGACATTGAAAGCTTTCAATGGACATACATATAAGCCTTGCGGTATTATCAATAACCTGCATGTTGAACTAGGGGGGAAAATAGTGAATGTTGAAGTTGAGGTTGTTGACGGACGCCTTGATTACAATATTCTACTCGGAAGGCCATGGGTATATACTATGACTGTGATCATTTCTATATATTTTAGAATTATTTCCTTTCCACATAAAGGTGTTATCATAGTCATCAATCAACTATCCTACTTGGCCTCTAGTTCCCAGTTAACTGGAAGTGTTCTGTTAGTTCACGCACCCAAATCGCACGTCAAAACATTTGTGTGGAACTCTTAAGGGATTCTACCCTCATGGGAACCTTTGCATTACTGCTGCCTGTGACATCGACATAAATTGCAAACATAGAGACCCGCTACATGATATATTCCACTCCATCTGGCTTAAGGAAGATTATGGGTGATTCTGAAGTTGTTACGTTGGATGAATTTCTACCGCCCAACCCAATTGAGCTGGCATAGCAATCAATCTATATGGCTTAGGTGGAAAATTCGAAATATTCGTCGTCGGTCATTTGGGTCAATCATTAATTAGGTTTTGGTACTCCATATGATCCTTTTTCATCCACTTTCTTGAGAGATGAGAACATATTGGAATCCATGATTCCCGATGGAGAACCATGGGAAGATCATCATCATTATTCCCATCTTCAGGATTACAAAGAAGATAATATTATTAAACTATATCACCCATCGATCAAAAAATTCTTTTCGAATTATTTTCCTATTAATGCAATTGACTCTAAGAAAATTTTATCAAATACTGAATAAACTATTTCTATCGATATTTCAAACAAACCTAGTGTTGTAGAAAACATTCATGTCGGCGTCTCTTGTTCTCCATTAGAAATAGAAACTCATCACTCTCTTTTTCGTGAATTCTGAGATATATTTTCCTGGTCTTATAAATAAATGACATGTATAGACACTAGTATCATTGAACACACCATTAAAATGTACACTGATGTCAAACCAGTGCGTCAATGCCTTCGTCATGTTCATCTGAAGAAGGCTGCTGCCATCAAAGTGGAAGTTGAAATTTTTTTGCATGCTGGTTTCATTTACCCCGTTCCGCTCACTGAGTGGATTTCCAACATTTTTCTTGTTATGAAAAAACAAGGTACCATCAAAGTGTGTGTCAACTATCGGGATGCCAATCTTGCTTGTCCAAAAGACAACTATCCCACTCCCTTTATCGATCAGATTATTGACAATTATGATGGATGCAAAATATTTTCATTCATGGATGGATTTTCTGGCTACAATCAAATAAATATCTGCCCATAGGACCAATATAATACAACATTCATCTGTCCCTAAGGCACATTCACTTATCAGAAACTCCTGTTTGGTTTAAAGAATGCTGGGGAAAATTTTCAGAGAGAAAAGGATTATGATTTCAATGCCATCAAGCACATTGTTCAACCCTACCTAGATGATTTACTCGCACAATCATGAAACCAAACTGATCACTCGATGCACTTGAGAGCCATATCTTTACATTTCCGATAATACAAAATATGCCTCAATCCCCATAAATGTGTGTTTTGTGTTGGTTCTTGTCATTTTCTTGGACTCGTCGTCTCAAAATAAGGAATTCAAATCGACCCACTGAAGGTCCAGGCTATTATTGATTTACCTATGCCTTCAAATTTTCTTCAGTTATATAAAATTCAAGGAAAGCCTAAATTCCTAAGGAGGTTCATACCCAACTACGCCGAAATGGGTAAAGGATTTACTTGGCTCTTGAAAAAGGTGATTCCATTCCATTGGGGTAAGGTTGTGCAAGCTTCTTTTGATGTTGTCAAGGATACACTTGTCTGGGCGTCATTAATTTATCCCCCCAATTATCAATGTGATTATTCCTTATATATCACCGCGGTTGATACGACCACTGCTGTGGTATTGGTCCAAGTAGAAAATGGGATAGAACATCTGATCTATTATTTGAGTCGTAATATCAATGATACGGAAGTGAAGTATTCATATGTTGAAAAGCTCACCTTAGCGGCTATTCAAGATATCCAAATATGTCACCACTATATCCCATTCCGGAAGACCATTGTCATTTCGGATTGCAACCCCATGACTTATATCTTATCACATCAATTTATGGGGGGGAAATATTAAAAATAGATTGCAATTTTGCATGAGTTTGACTTGAAATTCATCAAATCCAAGTTAAAGAAGCCTTTAGTTTTGGGTGAGCTTCTTTGTGACCTTCCCTCTGATAGTACTACTACTACATTGAAACCATCTATTCTTGATGAGTCTCTGTTTTTTATCAGATCATCTAATCCTTGGTATGGGGATTTCATCATTTATCTCCATACCCAGACTTTATGGCCTGATACCTCTCACATTGAACAACGACATATTTTTTGGGTATGTGTTATATTCTTTCCACGACTAGCCCCATGCACTGTACGTTGCATCGGGCGCAGAAGGGGGGTCACAAGGGGGGAGGCAGCCCCCACTGTTGGGGTCCAGGGCAGCGCCCCGGTGAAATTTTTTTTTGGTGTGCTGACCCACTCATAGGTGGACCCACCCATGTTTTGTGCATAAGTTTGCACATGGTTTTGGGGTATGATGGTTTTCGGCCCCTGGTATTTTGTAGATCTGGTCAAGGGAACTACAGTTATGTTCTAATCTAGGGTTAATGGATTGGGGTTTATGTATGCTTCAGCATGTATATATATGTGTTGTAACACTAAAAGGAATATAATGAAAAATCAAGCTGGTCGTACCAATTTGGGATCCAGGGGAAAATATCTGTGTTTATCTGTTTTATGTTTTATGCTCTCGCTATTGTTTATTTTCTGTTATAAGATTTGTGTGTAGATAATTTCTGTTCAGGGTTAAAACCTACATTTGGTATTAGAGCTGTTTCAGCTTCAAGGGGACGCCTTTGCTGCTGAGGGTTTTTTTCTTAGGCCTGAGGTAGACCCTGTTCAGTGGGAGATCTGTGGGATCGATTCTTGTGGTGAAAGAAGATGGCGAGCGGCGGAAAGATAGAGATTGAGAAATTTAATGATCAGAGCTTTGAGTTATGGAAGCTAAAGATGGAGGATATGCTGGTGGATAAAGATCATTGGATCGCGATAGATCCAGGTACTAAACCAAAGGAAATGTCAGATGAAGACTGGAAGAAACTGGATTGGAAGGCTAAGAGCACAATACGGTTGTGTGTCTCAGAGTCAGTATTGTTGAATGTATCTGGGGAAGCTACGACGAAGAATTTGTGGGAAAAACTTGGGACTTTGTACCAATCTAAGTCTTCGGTGAATAAGCTGTTCCTGCGGAAAAAAGCTATGTAACCTGAGGATGAAGGATGGAGACTTGGTGACAGAGCATCTGAACGCCTTCAAGACTGTGGTAAGTCAGCTATCATCTGTTGATATTAAAATCTCAGATGAAGATAAGTGCATCAATTTTTTGTGTTCTCTACCAGACTCGTGGGATAGTTTGGTTATTGTAATAGGTAGCAATACAACTACCTTGAATTTTGATGACATTGTCTCAGCCTCGCTGTCGGAGGAAATGAGATGGAGAAATATGGAGGGCCAGAATGGAGATGCCTTATTTGTACGAGGAAGGTCCCAAAATAGAAACAAGAATAAGGTTTTGAGTGGGAGATCCAAATCTAGAGGGAGATCTAAATCTCCTGGAAAGTTTGTAAAGGTATGCTGTAAATGTGGAAAGGAGGGGCACTACAAAAAGGAGTGCAGAACTAAAGCTCCTGAGAAAGGAAAGGGATCCGATGATGCTCCTTCTGCAGAGGCAAAAACCACCTTGGATGAAGGTGGGGATGTGTATTTGGCTTCTTCTTCAAGTACACATGTAGATCATGAGTCATGGTTGATTGACTTAGGTGCATCCTTTCACTTCACTCCCCATAGGGAGTGGTTCTGCGAGTATGAGAAATATGATGGTGGTGATGTCTTCCTAGGGGATGATAGGAGGGCTAGAATCATCGGACGTGGAAAGGTCAAGCTGAAGCTGCAAGGTGGAAGGATTAGAACACTTCCCGGTGTTCTGCATATTCCTGCATTGGCCAGAAATCTGATTTCTGTAAGCAAGATGGATGATGCAGGTGTAAAAACAGTGTTCGAGAAAGATGCCTGCAAGATGGTTCGAGGAGCACTGGTATTAATGTGGGGAGTTCGGACTGGAACTCTGTACAAGCTACAAGGTAGCATTGTTATTGATGGGTGTAACAGTTCTGTGGTTCCTGAAAGTGGAGTGGAAAGCCTAGCTGTCTCTGGAGAAAAGACCATGTTATGGCATCAAAGGCTTGGACATATTGGAGAAAAGGGCCTTCGGATACTGCATAGAAATGGTATGGTAGAAGGTATGTCTAATTTCTCTCTGGATTTCGATTTCTGTGAACATTGTGTATATGGGAAACAGAATCGGGTGAGTTTTCCTTCTGGTGCTAAGAGGGCAAACAAGATATTAGAACTTGTGCACAGTGATGTGTTTGGGCCTGTGTCAGTTCCATCACTGGGAAAGTCTGTGTACTATGTTTCATTCATAAATGACTTCTCAAGGAATACATGGATATATTTCTTGAGGAAGAAATCTGAAGTCTTTGACAAATTTAAAGAATTTAAGGCTCTGGTGGAAAACCAGACAGAGAAGAAGATAAAGGCGCTGAGGACAGATAATGGTGGGGATTTATGCAAGAAGGAATTTGAAGAGTTCTGTAAGAAGTGTGGTATAGCACGGCAGAAGACTACTCCATACACACCTCAGCAAAATGGAGTTGCAGAAAGAATGAGCAGAACACTGATGGAAAAGGCAAGAAGCATGCTCAGTGGTACCGGGTTAGGACAAGAATTCTGGGCAGAGGCAGTGGAGACTGCATGTTACTTAGTTAATAGATCACCTTCATCATCGTTAGAGGATAAGACTCCACATGAGGTATGGACTAGTAAGAAACCCTCTCTTTCACATCTAAGGGTATTTGGATGTGATGCTTATGTACATGTTCCAAAGGAGAAAAGGACCAAGTTGGATAATAAATATGAAAGGTGCATCTTTATTGGGTATAAGGATGGTTTAAAAGGATAGAAGCTTTGGAACCCGAAAACAAGGAAGGTTGTGTACAACTAAGATGTGGTGTTTAGAGAGGTGAAAGATGTTGTTAAACATGAAATCATACCAAAGGAACCTGAGAAGATAGAGTTTTAGCTAAAGGAGGATGAATCAGACTCTATAGCAGAAGAAGATTCAAAGGAGGAAGAGCCAAAAACTCCAGCTTTGAGAAGATCAGTTCGGGAAAGAAGGCAACCAGAAAGGTATAGTCCATCTGCTTTCTGTTCTGGTTTTGCCTTAACTATAATTGATGATGATCCCAAAACTCTTAGGGAGGCAGTAGATTTTGAGGATGGAAAACTCTAGAAGGAGGCCATGGTTGATGAAATGGCATCCTTGCACAAAAATGAGGCATGGGATCTGGTGGAGTTGCCGGCTTGAAGGAAGCCCATTTGGAACAAATGGGTGTTTAAGAAGAAGATGAATGTAGAAGGCAAGGTGGAGAAATACAAAGCTCGGTTGGTAGCAAAAGGTTATTCCCAAGTGCCGAGAATTGATTTTGGTGATATTTTGTTTTCCTATTGCCAAAGTTACTTCTATTAGATTACTTTTATCTGTTGCTGTTGCATTTGATTTTGAGATAGAACAGATGGATGTGAGGATAGCATTTCTTCACGGGGATCTAAAAGAGGAGATCTACATGAAGCAACCTGAAGGCCTTATGGTGAAGGGTAAGAAAGAACTAGTGTGCAGGTTGAAGAAGTCTTTGTATGGGTTAAAACAGTCACCAAGGATGTGGTATCAGAAATTTGATACCTATATACGGGGACTTGGCTTCACTAGAAGCAAGGAGGTTCACTGTGTTTATTTTAAATTAATAGGTGACCGTGTTATTTATTTGGTCTTGTATGTGGATGATATGTTGTTGATTGGAAATGACAAAGAAATTATCCAAGATTTGAAGACCCAACTGTTCTCCAAATTTGACATGAAGGATCTTGGTGCTGCAAACTATATTTTGGGCATGGAAATTAAGAGAGATCGGTCCAAGAGGAAGCTCTGGATAAACCAGAGGAAGTATGTTGAGACTATATTGTAGAGGTTCAATATGCAGGATAATAAACTGGTGAATGTTCCTATTCCTGTAGGTGTAAAGCTGTCTGTTGAACAGTGTCCCAAGACACAAGAAGAAGAGGAGGATATGTCCCGTGTTCCATATGCAAGTGCAATGGGTAGTCTCATGTATGCAATGGTATGTACTAGACCAGAAATTGCACATGCAGTGGGAGTATTGAGCAAGTTTATGTCAAACCCAGGGAAGGAGCATTGGACAACAGTGAAGCGGGTTTTCAGATATTTACGTGGCACTAGTGATTATGGCTTGTGCTACCAGGGAAGACCAGGATTGGAAAGAATGTTGGACATTTGTGGTTTTTTTGATGCAGACTGGGCTGGAGATCTGGACCAAAGAATATCTACAAGTGGGTATGTGTTTAGCCTATTTGGAGGTGCAGTCAATTGGATGAGTAAAAGACAGTCTGTAGTGGCGCTTTCAACTATAGAGGCAGAATACATAGCAGCCACTCATGCAAGCAAGGAAGCATTTTGGTTGCAGAGATTGTGTTCAAGTATGGGGTTGGTACAACAAGCTATAAGGATAGACTGTGATAGCCAAAGTGCAATTTTCTTGGCTAAGAACCCTGCTTATCATTCAAAGACAAAGCACATTGATATTCAATATCACTTTGTTAGAGATATGGTTGAGGCTAAAAGGGTGTTGCTGGTAAAGGTGGACACTTTGAAGAATGTTGCAGATGCATTGACGAAGTCTGTGAGCACTCAGAAGTTCTCTTGGTGTAGAGAAACAATGGGTGTTGAAGAATTGGCCCAATGACTAAGCTCTCCTGTGGCCCCATGTGGAAAGAAAACAACAAGTGGGAGAATGTTGGGTATGTGTTATATTGACTGCGACTAGCCCCACGTTGTACGTTTATAGGGCACGACGAAGTCACAAAGGGAAGGAAAACCTTGTTGGGGGTTTGAGACAGCCTTATATTGAAATTTTTTTAGTGTGTGGACCACTCATGGCGGACCCACCCATGTTTTGTGCATGAGTTTGCACATGGTTTGGGGTACGATGGTTTTCGACCCCTGGTATTTTGTAGATCCGGTCAGGGGAACTACGGTTATGTTCTAATCCAGGGTTAATGGATTGGGGTTTATGTATGCTTCGGCATGTATATATATGTGTTGTAACACTAAAAGGAATATAATGAAAAATCAAGCTGGTCGTCCCAATTTGGGATCCAGGGGAAAATCTCTGTGTTTATCTGTTTTATGTTTTATGCTCTCTCTATTGTTTATTTTCTGTTATAAGATTCGTGTGTAGATAATTTTTGTTCAGGGTTAAAACCTACAATATTCAATACTAAGCCAAAGATTATCTGATCGTCGGAAATACACTTTATCATCATGGTGTCGATACAATTTGAGGAAGGTGCCTCACTCATGCGGAGGTTGAAAAGGTTTTAAATGATTGTCATTCTGGGGTCTGTGGTGGAAATTTTTCTGGATACGCTACCACGCAGAAGATATACCATATTTCGTGACTGAATCCTTGCTGTCAGAAGTTGTCATGCATTCCATATATTTGATTGTAAAATACGCAAACCACCAACACCAATGCATCCTATTGTATCTGTGGGACCATTTGAAAAATGGGGCATTTACTTCATGACCTATAACCCTCGTTTGTCTGGGGGGCATGGTTATATTATTTTCGTAGTAGACTACTTTACCAAGTGGGCTGAAGTGATGCCTACATTTAATAACATAGGACAAACAACTGCATTTTTTTTCTTTAATAATGTCATTTCACGGTTTGGGGTTCCACAAGATATAGTCACAGATTATGGTAAGAATTTTTGCAATCACATGATGAATGAGTTGACTTCCAAGTTAGGACTATCACATAATAGTTCCACTCCTTATTATCCACAATCAAATGGAAAAGTTGAGGCTATTAGCAATATTCTTAAACAGATCCTTCAATGAATGATAGGAGTTCATAAATTAAACTAGCATTTGATCCCGTACTCATATTTGTAGGCGTATCGAACCTCGGTGAGAAATGAAACTGGATTTACACCCTTTCAATTGGTGTATGGTCTGGAAGCTATCTTTCCAATCCAATGTGGAATACCGTCATTGAAACTCACAATCGACTTGTTACCTAACACCTCAAATGAAGAAGCACGTCTTTTTAACCTCATCCATCTTGATGAAATGCATCGTGAAGCCCAATTGGCCAACAAAGTGCATAAGAGATGTACAAAGGTGCAATATGGCAAGCATGTCCAACCTCGCATCTTCTCAGAGGGTGACCTAGTCCTTCTTTATGATTAGGAAGCTAATGTAATAGGTACAGGGAAATTTGAGCCATTATAGCATGGCCCCTATATTTTCAAAAGATTTCTTGCTAAGGGTGCCTATGAGCTGGTAGATTATGATGGAATTCCATTGGTGCAGCCCTAAAATGGGTTGTACGTCAAACATTACTATGCTTAAACATGAGCATAGTAAACTGTTGTATTATATTGTATATATGCTGTTGATTCTCATTTATCATCTTAGTTTGTTTTTAGAGTTTTCTTGAAGTTATTAATCCGCTTTACATTTCAACAAAAACTTCTAAATCTTTGGAACCATTTTTTGGGTATGCTGGTGGTGCTAGTAGTAGTACACAAAATCTATCCTCTGCACCATGGGCCATTTTCGCTTTGAACGACGAGTTAGTGAGTTTTCAAGGGATTTGTATTGGTCGGTAGAAAAACAATATTGCTGAGTATAGCGCATTGATAAAACTTCTCTCGGATGCCATTTCATTTCGTATCATCATAAGGTTATAGTCACAACTTTTGGTACTTCAACTTACTAGTGTTTATACTATCAGAAATCCAACACTGCATGATATGTTCCTACGAGTTCGACTTTTGGAAAGAAATTTTGATTTCATTCAATATCAACACATTTCTAGAAACTTGAACACATTAACTGATTATTTAGAAAATTATGCTATAAATATACATTTGCAACACATGTAAGGATACATTCACATAAATGGGATTGCACAATAAGCACAAGAAAACACTGAAAAAAAATAGATAGATAGTTATAGGTTTTTACAAAATTTGTGCCCAAGACACATTGGTCATCTAACCTAAAAATTTATGCAACATGTCAAAAGTAAACTAGTGGTGCTCATGATAACATGCTACTGATCTATATATCCTATGCAATAACCGCATCTAATGGTTAGTAGTGCCAATAGTATGGCGCTACAGTCGCATGGGTAACTCTTCGATATGGAAATCTAGAATTCTGAAGGTCAACCCCTGTATGTGTTGTTGTAGCTCAGCAAGAGTCTCAACCATATCCAAATCCTGAAGGACTGCTCTCCCGAAAATCCTCTCTTCTGGCTCATCTGCCCCCTAATTTGGTTGTCCCACTGGTCGAACTCGACCTACATCTGCATATATGAACACTTTAGTTTAGTATTGGGAAAACATCAAAATAAAAAACCATGTATAAACCTTAGAAAAATAAAAAAACATGGTCAAAAAATTATTACCAATTGCACCCCATTGAGCACCTTTTGGTAAAGCTAAATCTAGAACTCCTCGAAAGTCAACGCCTGCATATGAAAAATCATCGATGGCGATAATATATTGCCTAAACTAGGCGAAGAAAGCAGTCGAGAACATGATGGTCGATTGAACGACATGTCTTGCCATTAGTTCTACCCATCTCTGCATCATCATATCTATAGAGTTAGATATACGCAATGTCACATGCTAAAGCTGCATCAGTGGAATCCACTCTAAGGTAAAATAAATGAGGATTGAACCATAATTGAAAATTTTCTTCCTTCCTCTCCTTGCCTTGCTCAACTGTTCTTTCATTTGAGAGAGTAAAATTTTACTCAGTTGAAAACTGTTGGTTCCAAGCTCTCTAGTGCATACTGCATGTAAGACCTGTTTTCTATGTGTAGTGTAGTGGTACTAGCAAGCTTTGCGATCGTGAATAAGATGGTTCTCAATGGAAAATCAGCAAAATCGCAGATGTTTATTTTCCCATCCTTGCTAGGTTGAGCCCCTAGATTGCAATATTGCAATATATAATCTCTCATTGTCTCCCCTCCAAGAGCAGAACCTGAAAGAGAAATAGGCAGGCCTCTCCTCGATAATCCTGTGAGAAAATAGATATACTCCACTAAAATTGGGACCAGGTGGTCCCCAATATGAAATTCCTCAATCGCTAGATCCCATGGACAAACAAGGAACTCCAATAGTCCCATATGTCGCCTCATCCCTGATAATTTGAAGTACTTCAACGACCCACAGTATATGAGGGCTCTTACAGTACCTGGATCATTTATGGAAATCATGTTTTGTTCTTAATTTTCTCTTTCCCTTCATGTAATTGTCATTTTGGTCCGTTGAATCCCTGAAACACAACCATAAGACTTATAAGGACCCATTTCAAGCAAAAAACCAGGTAAAATTTGGGCATAGTGCAAAGAAGAAAATGTAAATTGCACCCAACATACCCCTAGTCAAGGGACAATGCATTGCAAGTGCACATGGCCTTCAATTACAGTGCATTGCAATACAACTTTCGATACTCAAGGGTGTGTTACCCTATGTGAAAAATAAATTTACCCTAAGGGACCCAAATCCATAAAAATTTGAAATGAAATGAAACAAAAGGAATACTGACAGAAAGAGGAGGTTGATAGCACCAACCTAGATCGAATGGCGAGGAAAACCGTCCATGGAATCAATCGCAATCAACAACTGAATTTCAGGGGAAAAAACAGGTTCAGAGCTTCAAAATACAAATGGTAACTTTCAAATGGTAAAAATGAATAGTAAAACTCTTTTAATTAGTCATTTGATTATTTGAAAATCATATTTATTGCTGTGACTATGGTTTTATTCATTCTTTATCATGAAGCAGGTATTTTTAATCCATTTGATGTTGTTCTAAATAGGTTTACAGCTGACATAGTAGTTTAGTCATGCACACTTATTTCAAGAATGATTTCACCACAAAGCATACTTTTGTCCTTTTTTTTCGAGCTTTGATAAAAATGAAAAAGGACTTGAAGCACACTTTTATATATATTTTCAAGATTTGATAACAAGGAAAAAGGAACCCTGGAGTCTTCTTTTATCTCTTTTCAGAATTTGATAATGTGAAAATATTTCCAAGCACTTGTCTTTTCGAGCTCGTAAAAGTAAATGAAATGGCATCTAATCAGTGTAATTTTAACCCTTTTCCGGACTGAGATAGATTCTTACGAAAAAGGAAAACCTTAGTCAAACATGGTTAGGAGGTTTTCTCAGATATTATTTTATAGTTTTTCGGATCTGATCGACAACTTTGTGAAGAAGGACTCAAGGAGTTTTCTTTTGTCCTCTTTTTCAAACTCTCAAAATATGATAAAGGACTGGGTTGTCACTACTGTTAGGTTCGTTAAAACAAAAATAATGATAGGCTTGTCGATCATGGAAAGAATCAAGTTTCATTTATCGCTACACTCATTAAATTATTAAATAGAGATGCATATTCGCTCAAAGGGTTGAATTATAGATCAAGCATATGTTATCCTCCTCAAGCTTGTTAAAAAATAAAGAGGTACTGGTCGACAAATGACCAGGGAAAAGTTTGGGAAAGTGAACATAAATTTTACAGTAGCAGGTCACTCTTGAACAAGACACTTCACTCCATCATTGTGACTTTTGGGTTGGGTGATCTTCTTGATGGTTCATTCATACCTATGGTTCATCATACCTTCACTTTGGTTTTGGGTCTATGCTGCCAACTCATCTTAGTGTCGCAGATATGTTCAAGAGAAGTCATCCAATGAATACTCATCCTTCTACAATAATCATAAACTTCATTTTCATGACAATCATGCCTAAACATTGCTATATCAAGTCACATTTTGTCTTGAAAATCAGTAACTCCCATTTCATGATAAAGTGGCTTCCTGTCGACAAAAAATCATCATCGAGGAAGTTTACTTAGAAACATCATCTTATATTGCCTTGAAGTTTTCTTCAACATTGGAAAGTTTCATGCTTCCAAACTTTTGAATGAAATATTTTGTATGGCGTTCGACATCAAATCATCTATTCATGCCTTCAAAAATGTACTACAGTTCCTTGAGAGTCATTAACATCGATGGTGGCTCTCTCGCGTTTGTTAACAACTCACATCATTGGCTAGTAATCAAATGATGTCTTACCGTGTTTGACTACAAATCATATATTCAGATGGCTAGAATTATACTCGAACGATCAAGTGAATGAGACAAGAAGACATTGGATCTATTTTTAGCCATCTAGGCTACGATTTCAGGATTGTTGTACACATCATCTATACGGTGACCTTACATACAAATCATCATCCGAACATGGGACTATATCTGTAGGTATGTTTTTATTGGGAAACATTCTAATGTAGACAAATTTATGAACTATGTACATGTTATTAGATAGTTTATGTGCTAAGAATGGGAGTTCCTCCCTCAGAAATTCGTGATCAAGAGGAAATATCATGATGTAATGCATTGTAAGATTGATGTATGTTTCCACTCTGCTTTAGTTCCATCTCATCACATTGTAACACATCTCTTTCAAATATATAATTATTATTTTGAATTCATGCTTTACGGGACAAATGTTATAGGTCAATTTGGGCATCATCCCCCATGACCTGGTCAAATTGGACATCATCCCCAGGACCAATTAAATAGGGTCTATCATCCCCTTGAATTTTAGTTTCTATATGCCCTATGAGAAGAAAAATTCATTGATGTCTTCTATTTTGGGATTTCCAAGGTTTGAAGTATATATTATATCACCTATTGAATCACCAACGCAGCCTCTAAAGGGACTAACTATGTTGCATATGCAACATCCTCCATTCAAGGGTGCATTGCAATGCACTTCCCAACATTCAAGAGTGCGTTGGACACCTGGGAGTGGAATTCTGATTGTTCCAGGAATCTCCACATCGCCAATGCCTTCAATGAGAGTCCATATGTGTCAAAATTTGAATCCAAGTTTTCATATAACACCTCTGAACTTGGAAACATGTCTTGCCTATTCTTAGAAAGTCATTCATGAGAAACTACCATCAATGTCACTATAAATTGAGCACAAATACTAGTGCTAGGGATGGAATAATTTTGGTAAGGAAATTTTGTTGGATTCTCATTTGAGAGAGTGAAAGTACTGATATGGTGTTGGTGTGATGTTGGATGTGATGAGGTTGGGATGAAGCTAGAGCTGGTGACATCAAATTGATCATTGGTTGTAACCTCCCCCTTTTACTCTTCAATAAATATTGTTGCTAATTTTACCATATATGTATCTCTTTATGTTTCTATTTCTCATGAAATGGATTCTTGTATGATATATTGTTTCACATCTAATCAATTTGAGTGATTGAAGTTGAAAAAAAAAGCGAAAGAAGGAGAAGGAGAAGAGCTTGGATTGCAAGTAGGTTATTGTATCATTATGTGTGTCTGCTTATTTTAGATAAAGTGTTAGCAAAGTATTTCATTTGTTTCTTTAAGTGCCTAGCACCACACTTAGGGAATTCAATTTATCCGTAGATCACAATTCTACATAACACTCCTCTACCATATTTTCTTTCCCCTTCTCTACTTGCTTTGTTGATGAAGAAGGTAGGTCCCCTTCCACAATATATGGAGCAAACACCTACCTATGACCCCTCTGGTATGTTTTTGGAAATGAATATATCTCAACCACATTAGGTTGCTTAGGCTCATTGATCTCAACTCTGCTAGGTGACCCAGTATCAATGTGGGATGGAGGTAATGGTGGTGAAATAGATTAAGGAGACTGCTCTGATGATGATGAGTGAATTGTGGGCTGAGATGGAGGAATGGATGTGGAAGGATTAGATGATGAAGGCACATTTTGTACATGCTGAATAGGTGGAGCAGTGAATATGTCATTAGCTATGAATGAACTCCATGGAATGTTCAATTGTTTGAGGTGATGGAGGACTATGCTTTTGATGATGGGTTGATGGAAAATATTGCTCATTTGGTGTTCACACTCTCTCTTCTGGACAATGAATGCAATCTTATCAATGCTCTAGAAAAGGTAGTAGGGTTTGTTGAGAATATTTACCCTAGTGAAGTGCATAAGTAGCCAGATGTGATAGGTATACAGTCTGGAAAATCTACCTTCACATGAAAATTATTTCATGATGATCTTCATCATGGGAACATATCTCTCGAGGAGGTAATAGAAAGGAAAAATCCTCTTTCTCTCATTCTTGTACCTAAGTTTGATGAAAGGCTCATAATAACGCTCCTCCAAGTATTTCTGTTTGAACCATTTCTCCCCAACATTTGGGATCTCAGTGGTAGTTGAGAAGATGGAAATTGACACAACGAAAGTGACACCAGCTAGAGTAAATTGGTTGTCATGGAGATTAGAAATGAAAAGTTTGGTCAACATAGAATTGTGTTGGACCTTCTGAATTTTCTCACAGAACTCAAAACATCTGACATGTTTGAAAAATATCACAACCATAGGATATGTCAAGAGTTCCTTGGTATTTTTTGGCTATAATATGAGTATTCTTCCCCCTTTATGTGGCTTCCTCTCCTCTGTTTCTTCTCCCTCACTGTATGATCTGTTTTATTCTTCTTCTATGATGTCTTAGTGTCAAAACCCTAGGGAGGTGTGATGAGGTGGAATGTGATTTTAGGAATAGGGAATGGAATGGGGTAATTTAGGGAGATGGCGGTAGGGATTTATGGATTAAGGGATATGACGGGGATTAGGTATATAGAGGGGTTTGGAATAGGTAATTAATTATAGGTGTAGGGATTGAGAGCCTATGAAAAAAGTGTACCTACGGCTTAGAATTTTAAGGAAATGAAGGCTTAGGGAAAGGGAATTTCAATGTTGGGCTTTGGGAAAGGGTGAATTGCAATGTGGGAAGGGTTATGAATGTTAGGCAGTGAAATTGAACTTTACTTAGGTATTTGAGGAAAACTAGGGTTTTGAATTTGAAAAAAGGCACCAAATTTCTTTAACAAACGTCACATAACACAAAATTATTTGATAGAGAAGAGGACTGAAGCAATGTTAACTTACTAGATTTTTTGAGGCATGAAGAACCATTGTTTAAGTCTAAAGGGTGATTTTGCGAAGTTTAGAGGCCCTCCTAGAAATTTCCGAAGAAGATAGGTAAGTGCGCAGTGCCACAAGTAGGCGTGCCCTCTCTTTGACATCTTTGCAATGCACAATGCAGGCACACAATGCCTATGGAAGGCATGCAACGCAACACAGAAGCACATATCTCCATAAGCAGGCATGCCCTCTCTTTGACAGGCGTGACGCCTAAGGTAGGTGTGCAACACAACACACAAGAGTGCAACGCCATAAGAAAGCGAAACCTCTCTTTCATAGGCATGAAACACACAATTCAAGTGTGCAACACAACACACAGGTGCACAGTGCCACAAGAAAACACACCCTCCCCTTGGCAAACACATAGTGCGTCCTCTGTTTTGTTGATTTCGCCCAAAAATTTGAAAACCATACTTTGCTTGAGGATGCTTGATGGTAGTAAGAGACAAATGAGGTCTCTTTTGATGTCATGAAGGTTCTTATACTTGAGTGAAATTGATATTTTGATTTAAAACCCACTTGCTAATTTTTCACTTTCAACTTTGAAAACTTTAGAAAATACCCTTTACACTTAGACTTTACTTTGCAGGTTGATGATGCTGGAGTTTGGAATTATTTATATTCTTTGTTTGGTGTTTAGTTTGGTATAAGGAGTTGAATTTCCAACTTTGGAATAATACTTATTACATATAGTGAAAATAAAATTACATAAAAATAAAAATAAATTACATCTTTGATTTTGAATAAAATTTAATTGTAGAATAAAAATCATAACTTGAAAGAAGAATTATAACTTTGGAAATATTCCTTGGAGATCATCTTTACATGTTGAAAAATATTTTTCAGAGGATAAATTAATGTTATTCAATCACTCTCACATTTTTGCTAGCCTTATGCAAATGAAATGGAATTTTATTTGGACCTTGGAAAATGACACCTAGTGACCTAATGGAACCTTGAATGACTAGACTCCATGGTGACCTAACTGACATAATGGCATGGTGAAATGGGATTTCAAGACTGATTTACGCTCAGCAAGACATGAAGGTGGGCCAAAAAATATGAATTTTTGAGGGAGAGTGAATTTTTATGACTAGGGATACCATCAGTGAGTGAATTGTTTACATGACATAATGGAATGATTAAAACTTTCTCAATGGGACTCCTAAAATGATATGAAAAGAGTATTCTTGATCAGTTATGGTAGTATGAAAATACTGACACTAACATATCTCATTCAATTTTTCAGTTTTAGTCTTGGCCCCAAAACTAGTGTTTCTCACTTAAATAATTACAAGTGAACATAAAATCACAAAGTCTTACAAAAGTAACTGCAACAAGGTTATTAAAGGAGAGTTCCGATATCTATATATCTATATATACATATATTCCATTATTTGGGAGGAATTCAACACACAGCATAAGGCAACAAGAGCACACAAGAGAGAGACTATGCAATAGGTCGAGGAGTAGGATGTGGATTGGAAAGGGGGTCACACATTTTGCAGAAGGTGGAGTATAGTATGATTTTTTTCCATTCTCTACCCAATTTTGGTAGGAATTGGACTAAGGGAATCAAGGAACATTTTTTTATTACTAGGTTTGGGTTTCATAACCATTTTTTAACAAGTCATAAACCTATGTTATTGTAATGGCTACTTACGATAGGAATTTATAACTTTATTTATGATATTATAAATTACGTGTTAGGTCGAGTTGAACATCCCATTTATGCATCATTTTATTCTTATATATGGTGTATTTTTAGCATTGGATTTTGTTTTAAGTGTAATAAACAAACTAAAGAATTAACTACATAAGAAGTTTGTGACACATAATCCATGTTCAGTATGACTAGTGTGGGAATATTTTTGGTTGAAAAAAACCAGTGCTACATTCCTAGAGGACCTTAGCATGCTTGGATACAAATGAATCATATAGCGTCATGACAACTGAAAATATGGTTTTATTGGAAACATGGTTTTATTGGATCAATTACAATCCATTTATTTTATAAAAGAAAAATTATTGGCCATGGATTGGGATATGAATACGTATTTTTCTATAATTGATCTTGGTGATTCAGAGTATAGATGGTTAATAAAATGTAGGGAAAACACATGAAGATATGGATGTAAAATTTGGGTGAAATTTGAGGTTTCCAATGGAATCTTAAGGTTTTCCACAAGTTCACATTCTAAACATATAAATTGATTTTTATTTTTTGGGGGTTTGACCTTATGCCATTCATTAAAAATTGGGCTTTCCTCTATCTTATTGTGCATATGAGATTGAAAAAAAGGAATTCTGTTGAGTTTTCTTTGTTATGCTTTCCTCCTTTGCTTCCATTATACCTTGGTATAATACTATCCTTAGCCCGCTCAAAACATAATTGTGAATAGAATGAATGCAATGAGAAAGGAAGCATAAATAAAGTGATAATAAAAATTTTATTGATGAAAATCATTCATTCATTTATGATGTGGTGAGTTTGAAGTTCTAAGCTATGCACAAGAAATAAAATTTTAGTTATCATGTCTTCTATTAAAATTACCTTCAAGGAAAAAGGAACATTAAACCATACAAACAAAGGGGATGGATAATATATCCAAATCCATTAAAATAAATTAGTGAAAAAGGACCAGAAGGAAGCCTATGAATTTGTTGTAGGCTTAAAAATATCCGCCTCAACATCGAGGAAAACCACCCAGTCGGGTAATTAAAGTAACTCTTTATGTGTTTGGAGTGGTGGCTCCGACTGGGGATAGTGGGATCAAATTCCCTTTAAAAATATATGGATGGATGTGATATAGCAGTGTCGAGATGATAATGTAATTAAAACTAATGAAAGAAAAATAAATAGACCTAAACTATATATATATATATATATATATATATATATATATATATATATATCTAGGGATATTTATCTCTTTATATATGACTTTTATAAAGATATCATATAAAATAAGATAATATAGATTATCAAATAATATATGAAGTGAAAACATATTAGGATAACTAATTTAATTAAATAGTTAATTAAATTAGTTTATAAAACATGACATAAAATATCTCATTGTATATGTATACATGGAAAATATTACAACCATGGACTTCAATAGTGATTATGCATGATTTTTATTGAAACTTATATATGATAAACAAATTTAAATGACCGTTAATCTCATAAAAACAAAGAAACATAATACAAATAATAGTACTCGATATACGAGAAATTTTCTCATGAGAGAAACCGTGCTTGTTCTGCTTTTCTGTTAAGATTACTCATAGTTACAATAATGCAAACTTAAAGCTCTCTTACCAAAAATTTATAACCCTTTACATATTACAATGAAGGGGATTTACATTATTTCTTAGAAATACAAATAAAGTAAACTGACATAAAATACTGAGGTGCTTTAAACAAAACATCCTTAAAATAAAAAAAAAGGAAAATAATAAGATTTTCTATAACAAGAGGATCACGGATGAGATTATGACTTCTCTCCCATTTTATGCCGCAAATCACATTAATTTTTCACTGATTTTAATTCGGGAGGATAAGCATGCATGATGCACATATTTCCCGTGAAAAATGCATCACTGAGTGCTTGAAGGAAGTGAATGGTTGTATTGGAAATAAATTTTAGCATAAGCCATTGGCTATGAGGTTTGACCAAGAATTTCCAATGCCATTCAAGGTTAAGCTTAGATAATTTCTTAATACTTTCACTTTTTTCCTTCAAAAAATATTTCCATGCCTTTGTCAATAATTTCACATCGGGTGAAGTGCCCCGAGGCAATTCTGGAATTAAATTTTCTTGTATTAGACTGTCATTGACAGATTTAGTGAGGTTGTTGGAGATATCCCTAGCACTGAAGATAGAAATTTATTCTTGCTTTAGCTTGATGTCCCAATCTCTGAAAACAATTTCCTTCTATGATTCTTCTATTCTAGGGAGATCGATTGCTTTCCCTTTAACGTTGTCTTTCAAATTTATATAGTTAGAAATTTTCTCTTCTATATCATTGTAATATGTCCTTAGATTGGATAGTTGATTTACTACTGAATCACTTGACTAGTATAAGTCATTGACTATTGACAATTTCTGGCAGAAGACAACATGTTGTTGAGCAAGGAGAGTTTTTTTCTCTCCATATTCCTTTTTGAATGCATCTATCTTAGGATTAGTTTTCATCTTCTCTATGTTGTGATGAAGGTATTGAATCTATGCATCCTTACTTCTCAAATTAGCTTCATGTTGAAGCTTCAAATCATTAAAGTTTTTGTGAAGCTCTATAAATTGAGCTTGCCACTTTTTCTCAATAATTTTCTTTTGATTTTGTAAGCCTTGTTCTAGTTGTAGTATCCTTTCATATTTCTCTTTGATCAATTGTTCTACTTTAGAGGCCTTCTTAATGGTGGTATTGCAATATTCTCCTACAAATTATGAGAGCCTTGTGAGGTCATCTAAGGGGTTTGTTTGGGTATCTTTCCAGATGACATCAAAAGAAGCATTACCAGGAACTATAGCCTAGGTTTGTTTTATCCTTATCCTTTTTCTCTGTCTACTAATCACAACTATGTGCTTTGGACTATGGAACACATCTAGGTGAGGTATTTATTAAATATTTAGAACAAACTATGAGGTTGGAAATGCTAGGATGATTTTCAAATCACCAATATCCATGGCCTCATCGAAAAACCTAGTAGTGAGTGAGGTCTTCCTAGTAACTTCAGGAGTGTGAGTGATTTCCTTTTGGGCTAGACCCTTTAAATCCTGAGTATCTGTTGTTTGTATGGCCTGATTAAATTGATCCGAAATTTCATCTAGTTGGTTATCTGTCTAAAGTTATTTGGTCTGATCAGTTAATGATGAGGCCTTTTACTTAGCCTGTGATGCATCACTTTCCTTTGATGAAGTAGTGAGGGATTTATATTTCTTTGTGTCTTGTTTAGTAATTCTCAATAAATTCATAGGTAGGTTGGCTATTCTTTTATTACGATATTGAATAAACCGAGTTATCTCTGATGGAGTGAATTGGGCTACTGCCAATATATAAACTTGTGCATAAGTGTAGGCTGATTCAAATAGATCATTGAATTTGTCTGGTTGATGAGGAAATTGCCTTATCTTGACTTGTGTAGTGAAATTATTTTTAGTGTCATTAGGATCAAACTGTATGTTTGGGAAATTGGGAAATTCAAACATTGGATTTGGTCAATTTCAAGAACAACATGCTTGAAATTCTTAAGGGCGTAAAATCCAAAGGAAATAGGAAAATATGGCCACACAGACTTCTTAGCATATTTTAGTAATTTAGAGATACCATTCCCCATAGTTTGATAAGAGATTCCTCGGCCTATAAGCTTATCGGGTACATAGAGTGCTAATACATGAGGTTTAACTAAATTTCAGAAAACCCAGATATAAGTAAAATACTCTTCCCCAAACCATTTCCCTATATATTTTAAATCATTGCTGAATTCTTTGGAAAGATTAGGGTATTTCTCATTGAAAACATCTTGGAACATTGGTAGCATAACCCCGTGGATTTTTTTTTTTAAAATGTGGTTGGAACTTAGAATCCTAAAGTATATCATGGTAAATATGAATAGGCATAGGGATTTCTAGGGTTCATTTCTATCCCATGGATGTGAAATCCAAAGTAAAACAAACAATATCCATAATGTAAGCACTCATGTAAAAATGAGGCATGATATTGTTAGAACAATTGTTTTGGGTGGTTATACTCTTGGATAACATAGTTTCCCAATCCATTATATACCCATCTGAAGCAAAATCTATCAAAGGTACCCACTGAACTAAGAATTTTTTGGTATTAGGGTACGCATACACCCTACACATCATGACAACTATATAACAACATGGACCAAAAAGAGAGGAAATAGTATACATACCCTTATCCTCACAGTTGTACTTATTAGTGTCTCTTCTCCATTGCTTGATAGGTTTTGATTTATCTTCAGTTTCTTCCATGAAACTTTGGACGAGTTGTTTGTCATATTTCTTCTAAGATGGTGGTAGGTGATACATTATCCTCAAATCCTCGCTAGTAAATGACCCAATTAAAATTTATTAGAAGTAAGGAAGGTTCTTTTTGCAGTATTCAAATTGTCTATGACCCATTTAACCATGTCTATGTATGAAAAAAAATTTCGTTGTGTATAAATTCAACGTAGATGAAAATTAAAGAAGTCGCTTTAGGTAGTTTCAGAAGTGTATGTTGAATCATCTATAGTGGTATTTCTCTCCACTAATATAGGTTTCTTATCTTAAAACATTTTATGCATAGCTTCCCATGAAGAGATTTAAACGTCATGTGTGCATGTAGTATCTATGGAAAACAAGATAATTGTAGTGATTTTCGTAGTAGTAGGAGGTGATTGTTGTGCCATAGGCTTCTTATTTTCCTTAGCATATTTATAAATTTATACTATATTCTGTTTGTCGGGGCTAACTTGTGAGGATAAATTATATGAATGGGCAACAAAATTTCTTAATTCAAGAATTCACTAAGGAAAATGACTCATTTGATATCAATCCGTGTCTTTGTGAACAAAATCCATCAATAATTAAGCCAAAACAATCCAATCATTTAAGACATTGAGAAAATAAATTCATTACACTTGGTCATTATTTGATGAAATGTGGGTTCACGTGTGATTTTGTACATGTCAACGGTTATCAAAGGTTTTTGTATCGATAGTTCTCTTAGGTTGGACATTATAAAACATGCGATATTGATTCTCTCGATAGGTTTATCGCTATAATATATAGGTGGGAAGAATTATCGGGAGCTTTGCATCAGAGGAATCGTATCGAGAATTTCTAAGAGTTACATCAATAAAAAATTTCCATATGGATATTGTGATATCATGAGGAAAAGATTATTGATGATCAGAGGCATACAAATATAGGAGTATCATGTGAATATCAGATATCGGGGGAATGAGAATATCAGAGATCAAGGGTTTTTAAAGAATGTACATATGAAAATCACTAATAATAAAAATCTTAAATGCAAGGTGGCATTTCAGTGGGGTCCAACATTTACTTAATATATTTTCTAGGGCACTTTTACATGTTTTAAAGGATTTTATAACTATTTTGAATTTTAAATCAGAGAATTGATATCGGGGATTTCTTTGAGAGGGTTGATGTACATAAAAATTCTAATGTTCTGATCCTGATAAGAGTAAAACCCTTTGAGTGCACTTTTTCCTTGATTAATTCCTAACACCTGATATAATGTTTGGATAAGGAATTTTTTAATCTTAAAGTCATTTTTGGATAACCAAAAACTATAATTGTCCTAGTTTATTCAAATAAAGGATTTTTATCTATTTTTTTTTTAAACAGTCCCCATTATTTATTAGTTCTACTATTAAATTTAATGGGGGTTGTTGAGGAATACAACAATTGGTGACACACTAGGTGAAAAAATTATCTATGAAATAATAGATTAAATTTAAACTTCTGAAAGGAAAAAATTGAAAGATAAAAATATTTTGAAATTTGGATTGATAAGGATAAATTTGAATACCAGAGAACTCATTAATTTGTAAAATTCTTGAAACTTGCTATAGATAAAAATCTTTATTGTTTATGTCAGTCATTAATTAGTTGTAAATATAAAGGAAAATAATATGAAACTTAACATATTTAAAATAGAACAATTTGTCATTGGTAGAGCCACTAGTGCCATAATATGTCCATAGCCTCAACATGGTTACCCGGTTAACAGAAAATGAAACAAAATCCCATCCACTTAAAGTAATATTCTCATAGGTAATGAAATTTCTTTTGATTTTTCTTTTAGAGTTTCTTAAAAACCATTGTCCTAGCTTGGTGACTAGATGATTACAATGCCATTACAAATTATAATGAGACTAAACATGCCAACTTGTGATGAGACCTCTTATCTTAGAGTTATAAAAATACAAGCCATTATCCTAGTTTGATGGCCAGTTATGATAATGTCAATCATCATTAGTTTCTCATGATCATGGTAACTAGGCTTATGATGAGACCTATTATCTTGTATGTTTTTATATATTTTTGAATCACTCTAAAAATGTACAATTAGTGGATGCGGAGATAAATTTTCTCCTTAAGAGTTGTGGATGACAATTGGAGTCAAAAGATGTTAAAGCTTCTAAATAGTCCTTAATTTTTAAAGCAAACCTTCCATGAATAATCATAGGAAAAGTAAATTGTTTCAAGTTATGAGGTTTTACAAATTAATGGATATGTAAGATTCCAAATATTTATGATAAGTGTGATACTAAATTTCAATCTTATAATTATATTTTTAATACTTATTTCTTCATTAGTCAAGCTTCAATAATGATGAGAGAATACAACAGAACCAAATGTGAAGCCAACAATATATTAACTAACAACTAGGGCTAAACATACACGGATATGTACATATGATTATTTACATATTTTACAATAGAATAATTTTCTTTAAGAAATGGCTTTTTTTTAGAACTATTCCATTAACAAGAAGAGCATCCCTACTTCACTGTAGATCTTGTAGAATGAAGGTTGGTGGACCTAGTTTTTCAATGATCTCAAATGGGCCAAGCCAAAACTTTTGGAATTTAGTGTGATTACCTTTTTCTTCATGGGTGTTATGATATTTCAGAACAAAATCTTCAATTTCAAAATTTTTGTTACTAACTGAACTTGCATCAAACATAGAATTGAATAATTCCTCATGATGCACATGGAATTATTTAACTTTATTTCTCTCTTATTCTAGCTTAATTATTTATGACATTCTCAATTGTAAAGTAGAAGAATGGTTTTCTTTAATAAATTGCACTAGGGCTAGTGGGGGAAGGGATAAATTAGTAGGCAGGATAAATTCTTTCACATACACTAAATGAAAAGGAGAAGTAACTCTAGAGGTCTTCTGAGTTATTTTATCATCCCATAATGCAAACATTAAATATTTGTGCAAATTTATTCGATTTTGGTCAATTGTTCTTTTGATGATTCTTATGAGGTTTTTATTAGTAGATTTTGCTAGAACATTTCGTTATCGGTAGTAGTTTGCAGAATACTTTAACTTAAATTCCCTTTTAAGAAAAAAATCAGTTATGGTGTTTCCAAAAAATAAGAGGCATTGTAAAAAATAAGGGCACGCAGAAGGCCAAACCTGGTGATATTAAATTGATCAATAAATTCAATAATTATTTCATAATTTTCCACTTTTAATGGTATTGCTTCCACCCATTTTGTAAAGTAATATGTAGCAGTAAAGATGAAATTATGTTGTTTGGATGAGTGAGGAACGATCTCACCTATCATTTCTAAGCCCCATTTTTCAAAGAGTTGTTCGATGTTGACCAGTTGCAAACGTAGGGCCAACTTCTTTTGTCTTCCTGTAGCAGTTTGGAAAAATTTATAATTTCTCACATAAGCATGAGTGTATTAAATAAAGGTTGCCAATAATAACCATCATACATGATATTATCAACAGAGGTGTCTCCACTATAGTGTCCACCAGCTGGTCCATCATGTAGCTCCCGTGAAACATTTTTTTCTTCAGTTTTTTCCAAACATTTCAATAGAAAAAAATCATAATTTTTCCTAAATAAAAAATCATCAATGACTTGGTACTTATTAGCTTTCAGTCTTAGGGATATTTTTCTCTTATAATTGAATTTAGATAGAGCATAACCATTTTTTAATAAAATATCATATCAACATATTGAGATTCATTGTCGATGGAACATACCTCTATAAATTGGAAATTAGTACCTGAATCTTCATCAACTGATGTATCATTGGCTCTAGTAATCCATCTACAAAATCCTTTACCTCTTACTATTTTAGCAAGTTTTATCTCTAGGTCATATTATTGCAATGCAATGACCCAATTAGCTCTTTTCTCCCCTAATTACCTTTGGATAAGAAATTGTCTGATTGATGGAAAGGGGAAAAATACTTTTGTATGAATTTTTAAGAGGAAATGTCTGTAATGATTGATTGACTTGAAGACTAAAAATGCTTGATTTTCCACATATAAGTAATTTAATTCAACTTCCTATAACTTAGAACTAAAGAAAGAAATAAGGGCTTCAAATATTTTTTCATTGGGTTGTGTCAACAGTGCTGCATAGGATTTTCAGATGAAAAAGTGTATAGAATAAATTTTGAAGAAAAATTAGGAGTTGATAAAGAAGGATAATCTATGATTGATTTTTTTATTGATTCAAATGCTTCTTTTTTAGCTTGTCCCCATCTAAAAATTGAATTCTTATTGATCATGGTCTGTAAGGGTAAGAAAATTTGTGAAAAGTGTGGGACAAACCTTTTGAAAAATTGATTTTCCCAAGGAAGGACTACATGGATTTCTTATTATGTGGCAAGGGGATTTTATAAATCACCTTTACTCTATCTAGATATATGAAAATTCCCTCTTTGGAAATAATAAAGCCTAAAATATTTCCTTCGCTAAGAGAAAAAATAACTTTTTAGGATTTAAGGAGATTCCATATATTTTACACCGTTCAATTTTTTGCTTCAAATCATGAAAATTATTATTTATCTTCTTGGAATAAAACATCTAAGTGAGTATCGTTTCTTACCTATTTTATCAAATTTCAGAATCACCAAAAACTTTGAGGTATTTGACATCAAGGCTAATGGATTTCTACAATCCATGTACTAATGACTCATATTCATCTATGTTCTTAGTACATTAAAATTCTAATATACATGCAAGTATAGTATTTTCTCCATCGCGGTTTATCAAGATGCAACCAGCTCCTACAACGTCATTAGACATTGACCCATCAAAATAAAGAGTCCAAAATAAACTATCATGCTTATTTACATATGTATATAAAATATTAATACATTTAGATGAATCTTCTTGAGAAAAATTCTCAATGTGAGATGCAACAAAATCAACTAAAAAAGGATAATTTTGTGTTGTAAAATTGACAAAGAAGGATTTGAAGAAATAATTCCAAAGAATATTATTTGCAAAAACCACTTGTTCGTTTTCATCATCTAGATAAGTTATTAAATATTTCATATGCTTCTCTCTGTCCACCCATATTTGATTGGTTTTACCGTTGTAGGGAAGCCACCTGTGGGACCAATCAGTTGCAAAATAACCATGTAATTTTTCAGACCAATATCTGCTTAGAATAAGACCATAGAATTCTGGAATGTCTACAAATAATATGTCTATTATTTGGCATACCTTTGAGTTAGAAGATAATCTTATGAAAACATAGTTCATTTCTCCTAATACTTTGACCTTTGTTCGATCTAATTGAACAATTTGTACAAAATATTTCTGAGGCGAAATATTCAGTTTAAGACAAACTGCATAAGGCATAATATTTGATGATGCTCCAGAATCTACTAGATAATTATGAACATTCTTATTAAAAATATCAAAGGTTAGAATAAAAGGTGGTGTACGAGAATTGTATCTATCTCCAATCAGAATAACATCGAAAGAATAGATCTTATCTAAAATATCATTTGGAGTATTACCTTTTCCTTTTGAGGATTTTCTAGTAACAAATTTGGGTAAAGGGGATGCGGGAACTGCATTCAATTCTTTGAGTACGAGTTTTTTTTATTTAACTTTCTTACCTCATATAAGGAAATGTTAACTTTAACCCTTTTCATATCTTCAACGATGTTATATTCAATGGTATTAGAGACTACCAAATTTTTGGATGAAGAGCGAGTTTTGGGAGAATATGGAACAATATCAGATGGTATAGAAGCTTCCTTTTTAACTATAATGTTTTCTTTGTTTGAAGGAGTCGGTGACTTCTATTTTTTACTTGTTGTAGGAGTATCAACAGGTCCCTTGCTTCTAGTGCTTACAGGTAGGGATTCTTCTTCCTATTCATTCTCGGAAGTGGTTAGAATGAAATCCCATAACCCATGTGATTTAGCGAATTATTCCTTGTGTGATTCTTTAGTGGATAATGTTGATTCTTCTTCTTCTTCATCTTGATAAGATTCTACATTTGAAATAATGGCAGGGGGTTGATATTGTGATGAATAAGTATTTTTAAAATATTGAAAAGGCCTTTTTGAAGATTCAATGACTTTTTTTATTTATTTCCACCATTTCATTAGACATTGTGTTGAGGACCTTTTGTAATCCTTCCAAATCAAAAGGATGTTTGGGAGATTTATTTTTGGATTTATCTTTTAAAGTGACCTTCTTGATTTTTATTTCTTCAAGTGCATTCTTCTTTTCCAAAGAAATAATTCTCTTCTCCACAGATAGATCTTCTTTCATATTATCAAGTAAATCTTTCTTGTTAGCTATATCAACAAATATTGCAATATTAGAAGGAAGAGCATAAATATACCATTCAATCTGTACATCATCACCAGGTTGAGAAGTCTCGGGAATTTTATTTAACAGTTTATTGAACTTGGAGTTGAAATCAGGGAAAATTTTAAGGATGGAAAATTATCTTGAAGTTAAAAAACATTGGCGAATCTCACTAGTCCCTAGTATGCAAATTATAAAATTTGTATTGATGTATTTGTAAAATTATTCAAATTTATAATGATTTTATATATAATATCTATATAATATTGGATATTTTTAAGGTAAAATAATTTTGTATTCTGAAATTGGGGTGAATCATTTTTATAAAAAGTGGAAATTGGTGAATCCTTTTTTTTTTTTAAATCATGGAAAATTATCCCACCTGCGAATATTAGCCCTTAAAATTTTCCATGGATGAAATTTTTGATCCTTTTCATTCATATTTAATTTGAGATTAGAAATATCATTAATCAAAGTAGTTTTTGTGTGCTCATCTTCATTTTTTGTCAAAAATTGTTCTTTGAATGTATCCCGACTATTTATTGATCCCGGTGTTAATGAAAAATAGGAAGATCCTGTGTATTCTTCAAAAGTGTAAGGGAATAGCCTGAATACACAATCCTCTTCTGCAACTCCATTAAGGTTGATGAATAACATGAAATTATGAAGATGTTCCTCAGTAGGTATTCCATCATCAGGGCTATAGTTTGGTAACCATCTGTCTGGATGTTTAGGCAGAGGATGGAGTGGTGCTGCCATTTGGACTACCCTTCAGTTAGTCCAAGGCCTATTTTCCATTTTGGGATTTGTAGGAATAGAAGAATATGTAGTTGATCCAGAGGTTGAAGGGTTGAGTGGATGATGAATTTTCACCTATAGTAATACTAACTATGATAGCAACAATTGTTTCTGTTAGAGGAATGTGAATGGAAGGATTTATCAGATGATAAGAAGAAGGTAGAGAAGGATTTAAAGGATCAAATAATGGAGTGTGAGGTGGGGAAGATGATATAATTTCACTAGTAGAAGATTGATTTTTTGAGGTGAGGAATTTTCTTCAATGAGTGTGTAATGGAAACTAAAAAGGAGTAATTCCAATTTTTCAATCTAAGATCGGGTCAATACACAAGAAAATCCTAAAAATTATTATACACTTCCTTCAGATACTTAAAATAGAACATGTCTTTCTTCTGAAAAATAAATGCCTTCTAGTTGCTTGGATCAAGGTCTGAACTTCCGGTGACTCTTAAGGTAATGGAGTGGAAGTTTGACCAACTGACTTTGGAAGTCTGTTAGGAGATTTTGTGGTTGTTTCAACAACTTGAGATCTAGGTGTGGGATATTTTGAATGGGATCTTGTAGTTTGAGGAGACTTTGAGGAGGATTGACTATTTTGATGATATTTTGATTTGGTATTAAAACTTGATGCTATTCATAGTGTACATGCCCTCATTCTAGCATCGAGAATGTTGTAGGCTCAAAAATCTCTACCTCAACATCAGGGAAAACCACCTGGTCGATAACTTGAACCATCTCCTTTTACATTTGAAGTAGTGGCTCTTACTGGGGATAATGAGACAAGTTTCCCTTTAAAAATATATGGATGGATGGGATATAGAAGTGTGAAGATGATAATGTAATTAAAACTAGTGAAAGAAGAATAAATAGACCTAAACTATATCTATGCTGGGATAGTTATCTCTTTATATGTGACTTTTATAAAGATATCATATAAAATAAGACAATATGGATTATCAAATCATATATGAAGTGAAAAAATATTAAGATAACTAATTTAGTTACATAGTTAATTAAATTATTTTATAAATCATATCAGATAAAAGATCTCGTTGTTTATGCATATGTGGAAAATATTACAACCATACACTTCAATATTGATAATTCCTAATTGTTATTAAAACATATATATGATAAAAATATTTAAATGACCATTAATATCATATAAAAAAAGAAACATAGGACAAATAATAATACCCGATATATGAGAAATATTCTCTTGAGATAAATATTGTTTGTTCAAATTTTCTATTAATATTAGTAACAGTTACAATAGTGAAAACTTCAAGTTATCTTACCAAAAATTTATAACCCTTTACATATTACAGTGAAGGGGATTTTATAGTATTATTTTAAATAAAAATAAAGTAAAGTGACATAAAATACTGAGGTGGTTTAAACAAACCATCCTTAAAATAAAACAAAGGAAACTAATAGAATTTATTGTAACAAGACAATCATGGATGAGATGATGACCACTCTCCTATTCACTTCCGCAAATCACATACAATTGTCATTGATTTTAATTCGGGAGGATGACCAGGTTGGATGCACATTTTTCCTGTGAAAATTGCATCACTAAGTGCTAGAAAGAAGTGAATGGTTGTATTGGAAATACTTTTCAGCATAAGCCATTGGATGTGAGGTTTGACCATGAATTTCCAATGGAATTCAAGGTTAACTTTAGATAATTTCTTAATACGTTCAACTTTTTCTTGGACAAACATTGCAATGCCTTTGTCAATAATTTCACATTGGGTAAAGTTCTTCAGTGCATTCTTGAATCAAATTTTCATGTGGCAGACTATCACTGAAATATTCAGTGAGGTTGTTGGAGATATCTCTAGCATTGAATATGGCCATTTCTACTCTCTTTAGCTTGATGTCCTAATCTCTGAAAATAATTTCTTTCTTCGATTCTTCTATTCTAGGGTGATCGTCTGCTTTCCCTTTATCGTTGTCTTGCCAAGTTATATAGTTAGAAATTTTTGCTTCTATCTCATCGTAATATGTCATCAGATTGGAGAATTGATTTAATAGTGAATCACTTCACTGACATAAATGATGGATTATTGCCAATTTTTGGAAGAAGATTGTGAGTATAATTTATGGAGTTGAATTAGAGCATTTGTTTTAATTGTAAATATGGGTTGGTAAACTTAGAAGCACACCAAGGTATATGGATCTTAGATTAAGCTAGTGTACGAAATAGTTGTTAAGATTAAGATAATGGAAATGTGTATTACAAATATAAAAGTACTGAAAAGAATAGAAATTCTAAGCTATGAACATGAAAAAGTGAATGATTGAAACATAGTCAACAAGGAAGAGGTTATTGACTTAGATATCCGGGTTGTCCTTCCTATTCATTTCTTTTTCAACAAAATCAAATTCATCATAAAGCATAACACCTATTTTGAGAAAATAATTGATTTAAGAAATAAATAAAGGATGAATGCATAGATATAAATTCTAGTTCAATTCTTAGTTCACAAGAAAGAGGCTCCAACATGGAGACCTAGATTGTCCTCCCTTATCCAAACTAGTCACTGAAATGAGACCACTTCCAAAATCTTAATGGTCATGAAATACTAGAAATTTTATACAAAAAATATTCGCAAGAAATTATAATGTAAATATACAAAAAACTAAAATACTACTTATTCACAATTATGCACATCAATGAAAAAAATAGTGTACTTAGCTATAATGGGGGCTCTCCACCTTTGCTTGGTACACCTTTAAAAAAATTATCTACAAAAATTCACCATTAAAATCCCACAAAAATTAATTATAAGAAATATAGAGAAAGTCTTCAAATGTATTCAGAAAGAGAGTATTCTCAATGATAATAATAATGTGTTCATAGTTGTTGAATAATTGTGCTTAAATGGGCTAAAAGTACAACAAAATCAACTACAATGGTTGCAAAAACAAAAAAGAGTCCCGTTCCACTTATTAGGGTTGAACTCATCCCTTTTTTGGACAAAATTTGGAAATATTCCACAAAATCACAAAACTGCCCCTAAATTAGAGGATTTTCTGATTAACTCGTCAAGTTTGACCAACATTGATCAGGCTTGTTTTGAATCATTTGGAGTGTGCCAATAGGATTATGTCCATGTTTGGTTCCTGTACTTATTGAATCTATCTTTATTTTGTGCCTAGGTATCCTGCACATACGACTTCAATGGAGCCATTACAAAAAATTCTGTTCTGCCAAAAATAATTTTTAATACCCAATTTTACTAAAAAATTTAAAAAATTAAAATACATAATTATTTTACCTTAAATTGAAAAAAGAGGCAATAATATGATAAATATGATCATTATATGATGGTGAGGGATTATATAAAAGTGGAATATGCATGGTGAAAAAGGGTCAAAATTGAGGGCCAACATCTCCCCCTTGCTAATCCACAAGCATGTCCTCATGCTTGTCTTTGTCTCTTGGACCTCCTACCTCTACATGTTGATCTTCCTATTTTTATGCCTGTGGATCTACCCCCTGATGTAGAAGCTTCTAACTGAGCTACCTGCTAACATATATCAATGTCTTCTTGTCCTTTTTCTTCACCCTTGTAGATTCACTCTTTACCTTCTGTTTCTCATATTTGTACTGCAATGTTTCTTTTCTTTTAACCACCTGTATGCTTGTTTTACAATGCGAATGTTCTGAGTTTCTAGTTTCTTCATTTTCTTCTTCAACCTCTTGTTTTGTTTTACAATCTTATTGTTTTTCTCCTTGTACATTTCATTTTCCTTCTTTAGATGTCTTTCCATGATTTCATTTACCTGGAGCTTTGTGTTTAACTCTTTCATATTCTTGGCATGCTCCTAATTTGGAAAACCCTTTTATCTTCTCTGAATTTTATTCTTTGTGAGTCTCTTTTGATTCACCATGAACCTCTTCAGAGACTCCTTTCATCTTTTTTGTAGATGAATAGGATGATGATCGATAAATCCAAGAATCTTCAAAATTAGAATACTTTTCTAGTTCTCTAAGATTTTCTTAGGCTTCCCTTTCTACTTCTTCAATGATCTCATGATGTGATTTGAGGTGTACTAAGAGGAATTTCTTCTAAGATTTATACATAAATGTTTTTTTCTCCCTTATAAGGCTCTTCTATCACCTTCTTCCTTGAATTATTTGGGTAAGATACAAAATATCTCTCCTTTTCAATGGTTTTCCCTCTTTCTTATTTTTGGATCTGGTTCTTGGATATAATGGTGATTATATAACATTTCTAGAAAGATGCAATTGTTCAAGTGCTTCATCATTTCCAACTCGTTCTTCCTCCCTTTTAAATTCTACAAAATTATTTTTATCCAAGGAATTTTCCCATGTCTCGCCTCTATTTTTTAGCTAATGTTCAATATGGATTTTGATTAAACCTTGATGAAAGTAGCTAGTTTCTTTGCTTCTAGTCTTTATTTTCACTCCTTCAAACCTTTTCACTAAAATTCTAGAAAATAAATAAGGTAGGTTTAATTTTTAGTCACCTTTTTGATGCTGGAGGAATTTGATATGATATAGATTTATTATGATATACCTCCCATCAATGGTGAAGTATTTCTAAATAATAAGAACCAATTCTGTCCATGGTTCTCTCAACAATTCCCTTGGAATCCATTTGTTTTTTTCAAATGTTCCTTTTCTTTTATTTTATATAAATTAGTTCCATCCCTCTCTTTAAAATTTTTCCCTATATAATATTATTCCCCTGTGTTGTTCTATACAACAACCCCCATTTATTTTAATAAATGGGGACCCTTTAAAAATAATTAGGAAATTCATTTCATTTATTTTTTAGATTAAGTAAAAAAACTTTAGGAAATAAAGTTTCTTTTTCTTTTACGCTTTCATCCCTTAGTGCACAACGCAATTTGCATAGCTTGCAAACTTAAACGACTTAAAATCCACTAAGTCATGCAGGCTATGATATGTGATAAGATCTTTCCAGAGTCTTATCAAAATCTTATTACAAACACTTCAATCACCGTTATAAACCAAAATTGCATTGCGCCTCATTTAAACGATCAAAATTATAAGAAATTCTGTGAAAGTTATGATTACGCAGACCCGATGAGCCAATAAAGAAACAAGCATAATGTTCCAAAGTCTGATAAAGTGCAGCTGCTTTAATTTTCAAATGCGCACTTCGCATTTCACGGTACTTAACTAAAATTGAGCTCATTTACCACATAAAAGTTGTGATGTGTGATTTGTGCAGATCACATTTCGGAGGATTTATGGGTAACATCATAAATGAAAAAATTTATAAGTGCGATATGAGATGAATGGTAGTTAATTAATCGAGCATGAAAAATGACAAATTGTCAAATAAAACTGAATATGTGATCCAACATCTTAAATTGATCAAGAGAAACTTCACGTGAAGGTGTAAGAGATTTGATTTTAAATGATTATTGATGATCAACGTCATTTAATAGAAATAAGGTTTTGATAGATTCATATCTACTTCGAGGACGTGTTGAAATGATTGAACACCAAATTTTCTTCAATTTTGTTTTCCTCTCTGTTCTCTATATTTTTAATGTTTTATTTTTTCACTTGAAATTAGGAAACCACTTAACGAAGCGAGGTAAATAGAAATGAGCACGAAAGGTAAAGAAATTTCCCAAGAACCATCTATCGAAAACTCATATATGTCTCCCCTATCCTTAGACACCACATGCAACAAGGATTGTGGAAGTTCTTCGTGGGAGGCAATATATAAGCTTTTCAAGGATGAAAATCCAAGGGTAATAGTCAAATTTGCTTTAGCACGTGCATTTGTTTCTTCAGAAATGACCTACTTCAATGTTGCATGCTCATTCATCCACAAGGTAGAAAATATGCCAAATATTATCCCCTATACAAATATAGTTAAGTGGGTAATTAACCACTTAAAAATAGAAGATAGAAAATTCAAATATTCAAAGGGCGAGAATATCGATTCATTCAAGGAAAAAGATTTGAGGACAATGTACCACTTACCCGTCCCGTAATAGAATTATGACAAAGCTTTTCTTCAAATCTTTAGAGAAAAACATCCAAACCTGATGAAAGTCATAAAGGAATGGAAGGAAGATGAGGGAAATCTTAAATGAGATAAACTCGGTATGTACCCAATAGCACAAATTCCTTCCCCTTATTGATATGCTGCCGATATGTTGTCTAGATTATATGCAAAACCAAAAACCACTATGTTTTCTGTATATTGGGTCCCATTTATTGACGCAATCGTCAATTCCTTAATTTTGAATTGGGAAAATATCCTATCTAATAATTTAGCTAGAAAAATCATGGAGTATAGGAATAAAAGAAGTGTTTCATCTAGAGAAATAGCCCCCTTTTATATGAGTGCCTATGTCATGGAAAAAATTTTATTCTCTTCTAGTTTTCCTACCATGGGATGGAAATGGAAAGCCCAAGACCCTACCCCAATCCAAATTTACCACAGAGCTCTTTGGGATTCAGACTTGCATTCACATTTTTACAAAATTTGCCATAAATTCATGTTGCTTATGCACCAGATGATATTCAATGAGAAAGCCCCTAGGGTTTCCAAAGAAGCCAGTACAAACATTCTGTCTGTTGCTAGATGGTTTGCAGAGGAAATTTTCACTTATGTCAGAGTATTTGGGAGTTATGCTTCTCCTCACGTCTTGCCATATTATGTTCCTGAAAAATTAATTGCATGAGAGATATCCTACAAGCTTGTTGTAAATGGTATTTCAAAACAAATTAAAGATGCTAAGAAGGCCGTTTGGCCAAATTTCCCTTTATAGTGTGGTACTTTTTCACTTTTCGATATTGGTCATGCCCACAAGGAAGTGTCGAAAGTAAATCTATTTAATTTTTCCATAATGCCAAGATGGCCATATGATCTGAATGATGTAATTAAAAACTACATCACAGAGCTCAAAGTAAAACCTTTTGTGAATGAGATAGATAGTTTTGATGATTTATTTCAAGGCACTGAGAAGTTTTCATATGTACTTAATTTTGCATCCAGTCAACTTAATAAAGATGACTTGGAAGCCTTCCAAGTATACAAAAATAAGAGACTGGAAAGGATTCCTCTGGATTTATTGACTATTGAAGATGTCAACAGAGCTACTCCAAGTACTATCTTGGATAATGAAGTGAAAAAAATGTCTGAAGATGAGCCAGGAAAATTAGAGCATCGATCTCAGAATATGGATCACTCTGAAAATGAATCTGAAAACAGAAAGGAAAACCCATAAAATATAATTGATCTAGTAATTCAAGAGATTGGGATGTAGGAGAAAGGACGAAGTAATGGAACAGAGTCAACTTCCCAAGAAGTTCAACATAGTCAAGATATACTTAATGAGTCAGAAAAGTCCCAACTAAAGAATTTGAATAGTGAATGGGATGAGTTTTCTAATGCAATAAATACTCCTAAAAAAATCCCAATACTGATCAGGCTGCCAGTTTTCAGAAACCTGAACATTCTGAAAAGTTAGTGGAAATTGTTACTCCACTACAACAAGTTTCTGAAACTCATGATCGAGATATTATCACAGCTTATCCGACATAACAGATAGTGTTACAAGTTGAAGAAATTCCTTCACTGGATGTCTTCTACAGACTTAGTCATAAGGCTATAGTCAAGAGAAGAAAAAGGAGAAGAATTGATAATACAGTCATGGATCTTACAAATGAATCTGTTGATGTTTTGTAGAAAGATCCTCTAGCTGATCCTAATAAACATTTAAATAAAATATCATAGTTTGTAGGGGAATATGCTACTACCACAATTGATAAAGCTACTGAGGTTAAAATGTTACTTAAGCAGAGAGAGGACATAATACAATAATTAGAGAGACTGTTAAATGAAGAAAAGTCAAACTCAAGCGAGCAAATAGAATTGAAGATGTCCCAATTTCAAAAGGATTTTGAAAGTCTTAATTTACAACATCAAGTACAACTCACTGAGAAGAAAACACAACTGGAAGAAGCAATGAACAGATTAAAAAGCCAACCACAATTAGAGAAATTCATAAAGGAAGCATTGGATGTGAATGCTAAGTTAAAGCAACAACATGAATTATTTTTCCAACAAGCTTCTATTATTGGCTCTTATTGTGACTCAAGTGAAATATTGATCCAGCAAGTAGCTATCCAGAAACTTGAATGTGAGAAGATAGAAAAGAAAATCAATGAACACATTCAATGGCAAGCATCAGACTCAGGAAAAGAAGCTATTCTACCCCATATAGACAAATACCACAAGAATATCTTATTTAAGGATTGGGAAGCATATATAAAGCAAGCAGAGAAAGAAATAGTGAAAGCATCAAAGATGACAAAGGAAATTGCTAAATCTGTATGTTAAAAGCCGTTGAAATAAGAACTTATCAAAGAGTGCACGTCTAAAGTGCTATAAGATGTCAAAAAGTTGGAAACACAGTGGAAAAAAAATGTAGAAATATATGATGAAACAATTAAAAAATTAAATAAGTTTGATCAAGAAAATTATTGGAATTTTCTGATCAAACCTTATCATTAGTACCATAACCTGCAGCCTTTAACATATTCAACAAGAAGATCACAACCAACACTCTCAAATGCGATATTCAAGGGATAGGTTAGATCAAAGATTTCATAGCCAACTCAGCTCAAGCCAATGCTAGATATTTGTCATCTTCGGGAGAAAATTCAAAAGAAATATCGAAATTCATAAGTCATATGGTTACTTTATTTTCCTAGATTGTAGTTAAAGTTAATCTTACTAAGATGGTTGTTTAAAACCTCCACTATTTTTATGTAATAATATATTTTTAAAAAATAGTTAGTTTAGTATTAAATCCCTTCCATGCATTTAGAGAAGGGTCCAAAAATGTTTCAAAAACATTTACAAAGAATGCACTATTGTAAGTTTGTGAATGCTTTAATTAATTAATGGAACACAATCTATTATCTTTTTACATTTGAAGTTGTTTAATTGAAGTTGCACTATTGTACTCTTCAAATTGATTTAAAGTGAAGAGGAGAAGATATCTACTATCAGTTTACATGAGTAGAACTTTGACCTTATGGTACTTCTATTCATTTGTATTAAGTCTTACTTTCTAGATTGACAATCATATTTTTGTTGCATTATATATTTGAAACGTCATTATAGATGAATGTTACATGCACTTCTGTACTAATATTTATCTGTGATTTCTTATCTGATATATAATCACACATATGAGTGCAATACACTTTTCAAAATTCTTCTAATAAAACTATTTTGTTAGAAGAATCATCTTATATAATTTTCATCTCTTTCGACTGTTAAATAATCTACATTACTAATAGTTTAAAGATATCTTTTTAGATCACATAAAGGAAGAAACACCCCAGGTATATAGTAGAATAGATAGTTTAGATATATGCATGTGATATATTAGAATCATTTTCCATTGCATTTTGTATCATAAAAAACACACTTCAAAATTATCCTTATTGGGAAACTGGTCCCGCTATCCCTAGTCGGATCCACCACACCAAGTAGAAAAGGAGCTGCTTTAAGGTCCAGACCGGGCGATTTTCCCCCATGTTGTGGCAGTGAATTCCGAGGCCTCAACATTTTGGCACTAAAAGGAGGGCCTTGTGAATGGAAAGAAGTTTTGATCAATCTAAAGGTCAATCTAAAAGTCTCTCTCCCTCTATATCCCCATCAACTTCCAAAAATTATCTAGATTCTCATCTTTAAAATTTGAAGTTGATCATGCTTCTCCTAAGTCTCCTAGTGAGACTCAACCCATAATATCTCCTAATTTTAATCTCAATTCCCTTAAATTTTAGTCTTTTATAGAAAAGTTATAGAGAGTTTCCATTTCTGCTGAAAATCCTGAAACTTATCAAACATCTGAGATCATTATTTCATCTTCTTTACAATATCGAAGAATATTAACTCGACCAAAAAGTCAAAAGACATGAATTATTTCTTTTGAATTTCCCGTTGATAGTACTTGAAAGCGAATAAAGAGGACTCAATCAAATTCAATCACCAACGAGATCTTATCTCATTCACCTCCACTCATATCCACCACTTCAATTCCAACAATCAGTGTTAGTTTAACTAGTTCCAATACTCAAACTACTATTCCTTAAACTAGTTATAACACTCAGTCTACATCTTATTCAACTCAAACTCAATCCATCACATCCACTCAAGGTCAAATGGCAGGCCAAGTACCTCCATGAAATGTACGACCATGGAGCAATCTAGGGGCCGTAAATATTCCCGCTCCTCTTCATGCTCTACCAAAAGCACTTGAAAGATGGTTACCTAAGTTTAATCCTAATGATGGTCTTCCGACAGAAGACCACATTCATAATTATATGTTAGCCATCAATCTAAAAGAAGTATTTGAAGAGGATTGTGTTGTAAGATTATTTCCATACACTCTCAGAGGATCTGCAGGATCTTGGTATTTTTCACTACCTACCCGCTCTATAGCTAGCCGGAATATGTTCAAAGAACGATTTTTAGCTAAGTTCGAGGATGACAGAACCACTGCTACACTTATCAATGATTTATCAAATCTAAAAGCTAAATCGGGTGAGAAAATACAATATTTTATTTCAAGATTTAATAAATTACTCAATAAAATTCCTGCTGCATCAGTTCATGGCGCAGACGTTCAAATTGAGTGGTATATTTCATCTCTTCCATCCAGTATATTTATTTTTGCTGATAGAGCAAAATGACCGACACTTGTAGAAAAAATGAAGGAATCTCTATCTGTAGAGAAACACATAACCACTCTTGAGAAGAAGAATTCTCAAGAAGATAGAAAATAAAAGAAGGTATCCTTCAAAGATGATTCTAAAAATAAGCCATCTAAAGACCTGTTTGATGTAGAAGGTCTTCAGAAAATTGTGAAGACTCTGACAAATGAGATGGAAGATATCAAGAAACAAGTCGCTGAAAGTTATAGTTCAAAAATACTTTCAGACCCTTCAAGAAAGGTCAATTCTCTAATACTCAACCATTGAACATCATATCTAATGCTGAGTTTGATCAAGATACTGAGGAAGAGAAAACAAAGGAAGAAGAAAATGAAGAAGAAGAAGAATTTGAACTAAATGGAATACAAGATTTCATCCTACCAAGTGAAGAACAACAAGAAGCTTTACCTATGAGTAAAATAAGAAAAAAGACTACTGAAGCAACGCAGCCAAGTCAAAAATGAAAAAATTTAACTGCTGCTAAGGATAAAATAGTAAGAAAAAATTCTACTTCAAAGGCCACACAAACAAGTCCTTTTACTTCAGATACTCCACCTACATCAAAGACAATGGTAGTCTCAGACACTATTGAGTATAATTTAGTTGAGGATATGAAGAAAACTAGGGCCAACATTTCAATCCATGAGCTTACTAAATTAAAGTAGCAACAAAAGATCTTACTTAGAGACTTGAATGCAATCCCTGCTTCAGTTTTACCTACTCTAGTAGTAGTGCAAGTTGCTAATGAAATAGGTAAGCCACCTTCTCCTTCAACTAAAATTGATGCTACATATTTGATTATGATAGGTGATCGATCCATCTCTCATACTCCTCCATTTCTCTTGACCTATGAGATATTTAATAGAAGCATTCATAATTGCTTAATAGACTTAGGGGCCTCCTCTAATATAATGCCAAAATCAGTTTGTGCTAAGTTGAACATAACTCCTTAGAGTTTTCCTACTCATTTAGTACAACTTGATAGAACCAAATTATAGGTAGTAGGAGGAAGAAATTCTATTTCAATCAGATTATCTTGAAATCCCAAGGTTTCTAAAATAATCAATATATTAGTGGTTGATATTCTTGATTTTTACAGTTTAGTATTAAGTAGAGACTTGGTATGAAAAGCTTCATGGATATTTTTCAACAAATTGGTCACATATGTGGCTACCATACAATGGAAATCCAAATCAAATCCGGATATATCGTGACATGCTCATGAACATACAATCACCAATACTGAAGGAATAAATGAGCCAATAGCATTCAATAATAACATCATTGGAAACTACTCAAAAGACTCATTTTTGGGAAATTTCAACACTCAACCATCACCCTTTTTTGATAATGTAGTTACTTCTCATATCAAGAAATTTTCCCAGACAAACATTTCAAAATGTATTAGTCTTGTAGATAAACCAATAGTTAATTCTTTATTTTGGACTCTTTGTTTTGATGGTTCTAAATATGAAGATGGTGTAGGCGCTAGCTGCATTTTAGTAATCCTGGAAGGAGAAAAAACCATGTTAGCCTGAAGACTTGAATTCAATTGCATGAAAAATATAGCTGAATACGAAGCATTAGTCCAAGGTTTGTACAAAGCCATTGATCTTAACATCAAATATCTTAAAGTCATAGGAGATTCGGAAATAATTGTTAGATAGGTAAGAAATACCATTCATTGTAATTATGGACATTTAAATCATTACCAATCATTAGTCCAAGAATTAACCATTCATTCTTAGCCTTTAATATTTCTTCCGTGCCTATAATGCAGAATGCTAGAGCAGATCTACTACTTAATGTAGCATCAAAGTTAATTCCATCCCAAGAGTTTAGTCCCGATAGAATTTCTATTGAATTAATTTTTAGAAAATCTATTCCTGACAATATTAACAATTAGAGAGTATTCAATAATGATTCAGATATCATATATTTTTTAACATCTGAAGGATCTTATGATAGTCAAATTTTGGATGAAAATGAACATGACATCCAAATTAAGGAAGAACAAGATGAAAATCCAATTCCTAAGTCAGTTTTCAAGTTAGAAGACCTCTATGAACTAAAAGACAGGTTTAAAAGAGTTACTAACTCAAAAAATCAAAGTTCTACCTTAATATTTGAGTTAGTAAATCGAGGAACTGACAATAAACCACATAATGTGAATTTAGGTCTTGATCTATCTTCCGAAGAAAGATTATCATTTATCAGGTTGTTTACAATGTACAAAAGTATCTTTTCTTGTGATTATACTGATCTGAAAAAATATGATACTTCTGCGATTCAACAGAGTTGAATAAACTCCTCAAAGAAAAGATCATATTTCCAATTAGGCATTCTAAATGGGTTTCATACTTGGTACCTGTCAGGAAGAAAAATGGCAATATTAGAATTTGTATTAATTTTAGGAATTTAAACAAAGCATGTCAAAAGGACAAATTTCCAGTGCTAACCATGGAACAAGTACTGAAAACAGTAGCTGGCTTTGAGTTTATGTCTTTTCTAGATGGAATCTCAGGATATAACCAAATTATCATACATCCAGATAAGAGACTAAAGACTACATTCAATACTAAGTGGGGAAATTACACCTATTAAAATATGCCATTTGTATTAATTAATGCAGATGCCACTTTTCAGAGAGTTACGGACACAACTTTTAGGGGTCTTATCAATAAATCAATGGTTATTTATTTAGATGGAATTACAGTCTTTTCTAAATAAGAAAAAAATCATGTGAGAGACCTAAAGAGAGTCTTTGAGCGATGTAAAAGGCATGGAATCTCATTAAACCCAAAGAAATCATTTTTTTCTTTAGAGGAAGGAAACATTTTAGGAGTGTTTGTGTCAAAAAGAGATATTTATATTGATCCTGAAAGAATTGAAGAGATTAAAAGAATTCCTTTTCCTCATATCAAGAAATCTATGCAGTCATTTCTTGGGCAAATTAATTTTGTTAAAAGGTTTGTCCCTGAATTTTCACAAATAGTTTTACCATTAAAAAACATGATTAAGAAAATTTCAGTCTTTAAATGGGGACATAATGAAAGAGAAGAATTTGATTTGATCAAACAATATATTGTCAACGCTCCATTCCTAACTACCCCCAATTTTCTTAATCTTTTTACTTTATATACTTTTTCATCAGATACATCATACATTGTTGTTTTAAAACATCTTAATTACCAACAAATTGAAGCACCAATATCATTTTTCAGTTCCAATTTGGAAGGTGCAGAACTAAATTATTCACCTGTCAAAAATCAAGCATTTGTTTTATTTAAGGGTATACATAATTTCACACCATTTCTCCTAAAAAATCAGAACAAAATCATAGTTCCATTCTTTACAATGAGACAACTATTAATGCAAAGAGAATTAGGAGAGAAAAGGGATAACTGTGTTACCTCTTTACAAGAATATGATGTAGAAATTAGACCCTTTAAAATTGTTAGAGGTCAAGGTTTTTGTAGAATGCTTACAGGAGCATCCCATCTATCATCAGAAGAAGATTCAGGTAACAATGTGAAAATATCAGAGGTAAGCCTCAACGATTTAAAATCTCAATACACTGATCTCATATTTTATTTGAAAAATGGATATGCTCTGACCCAAGTCAGTTACAAAACGAAACATGATTTGAGATTAAAAGCCAAGAAATATGAATTAATGATATATTGTTTAGGAGAAATTTTGATTATGTATTGTTAAGATGCTTAGAAAAATCTGAAGTAGAGAAAGTATTGTAGGAACTCCATGATGGACCAACTGGAGAACATTTTGGAGGAAATACGACAGCACATAAAATCCTGCATGTAGGTTACTATTGGCCTACACTTTTCAAAGATGCTCACGAATATGCAAGAAAATGAAAAGTGTGGCAAAGTGCATCTGGAAGACAAAAGAAGCCAACCTTCCCATTACAACCAGTTAATATCGAACAACCATTTGAACAATGGGGATTATATATAATAGGTGATTTTTTTCCTAACTCTTCCAAACGACATAGATATATTTTCACAGCTACATATTACTTTACTAAATGGGTGGAATAAATTCCATTGAAGGTAGCCAACTTTGAGAATATCATTGATTCCATTGACCAATATATCATAACTATATATGGTTTACCTAATTATTTAATGTTTGATAATGCATATTACTTCTCAGGAACTTATATGATGGAATTTGCATTCAAAATAGGTTTTAGACTTAAGTATTTTGTAAATTATTACCGACAATGAAATGGTTTAGTAGAATCCATGAAAAAAATTTGATTAGAATAATCAAAAGAACTATTGAACAAAACCAACGAAATTGGCACACGTCATTTATCTTTTCTCTTTGGGCAGATCGAATAACTCAGAAAGCCTCTATTGGCACCTCTCCATTTAATCTTGTTTATGGAAAAGAAACTATTCTTCCTCTGAATATAGTTATTCCTTTGTTTTCCTTAGTTCAATTCATTGATGGATCCCCTTCTTCTTCCCTACAACTTAGAGAATGTCAAATTCTTAAGTTAGAAGAAGAAAGAGGAAAATGTAAACATACTCATGCACATCATCAACAGATAGTAAAAGCTTCGTTTGATTCAACTTCTCTTACTCCAAAACAAATTAAAATTGGTGATATAGTATTGAAATGGGACAAAGTGCATGAGGAAAAAGGTAAACACACAAAGTTTCAAAAACAATGGCTAGGTCCATTTCAAATAATTGAAGAAATAGGCCCATCAAAATTCTTATTGCAAGATCTATCAGTAAAAAGAGATTATTTTCCTGTTAATGGGTAGATTTTGAAAAAATACTTTTCATAGGAGGTAACCCCTTCTATTCCTTGTATACTAGTGTCTTTTTCTTTCCTTTAGGAAAATAAAAGTTTCTTAGTATAAATTTTTGGCTTTTCAAATAAACATCTGAGATGATCCTTTTTTATTTATCAATTATAGAAATAAGAAATGTTAAGGAAACAATCGAAAGATTTGAAAGAAAAATATATTTTATTTTCACTGAAAGATGCAATCTCACTGAAGTTATTTATTCTTTGATGAACTCTCATATTTATATAGAATGATTATTATGTTATTAGTCAAGAAAAAAAGCTTTAACATAATAAAGAATATTTTACAAAAAATAAATCTAAAACTCAACATTGTCATCCAGAAATACTCAAAAGGACCAATGATTCACCCCATCCAGGAAAACTTATTAATTTTTAGAAGAAATTAAAAAATGATTCTACTGGAAAAGATTAAAAGATAATAAGTATCATCACGAGCTTGTTTTCCATGCTCATAGGGTAATGACTTGAGATTATATCAAGAGGACAAGGGGTCTCATCAAGAGCCAACTTGATCTGTTTAATTACAACTAGTGAATGACATCGTCATTATTTGACTACCAAGCCAAGACAATGGCTTTTAAGTAAATAAAAATAAAATACAAAAAAGAAAAGAAGTTTTCAAAAAAGATCAAGTATATAAGGGATGATTTCTTTTTAGATATTTTTAAAACACTAGATAGGACAATTGTTGCTGAAAGTGAAAGATAACTTCCCTTCAAAAGAGCTTGATTGGCTATTGGATCAAAGGCCTCTACACTGTGATAAAAAGTAAATATTTATAAAGATGATGGAAGAGCCTACTTATATCTTTTTGGTGAGTAAAAATGGTATAGATTCTAATACTTATATTTTTAAAAGAGGAATTCTTATAATTTTAATTGAGAGAAATTTTGTTGCTTAGTGAGATATTATTTGTTTGAAATTCATTCGTGCAACTATTTTTATTTCAAAAAGTTAGTCAGAGATAGCTGGTTTTCCCAAGTGAACTTCCAAATGTTGTGCTATACAACAACCCCCATTTATTTTAATAAATGGTGACCCTTTAAAAATAATTAGGAAATTCATTTCATTTAATTTTTATATTAAGTCAAAAAAATTTAGGAAATAAAGTTTCTTTTGCTTTTCCTCTTTCATCCCTTAGTGCACATCACAATTTTCATAGATTACAAACTTAAACGACTTAAAATCCACAAAGTCATGCGATCTGTGATATGCACTAAGCTATTTCCAAAGTCATATAAAAATCTTAATGCAAACACTTCAATCACCTTTATAAACCAAAATCGCATCGCGCCTCATTTAAACGATCAAAATTACAAGAAATTCGGTGAAAGTTGCGATTACGCACAATCGATGAGCCAATAAAGAAATAAACATAAAGTTCCAAAGTATGATAAAGTGCAGCCGCTTGACTTCTTAAATACACACTTCACATTTCGTTGCAATTAACTAAAAGAAAAATCATTTACCGCATAAAATTTGTGATGTGTGATTTATGTAGATCGCATTTTGTAGGATTTATGGGTAACATCCTAAATGGAAAAAGTTATAAGTGCGATATGCAATGAATGGTAGTTAGTTACCTGAGCATGAAAAATGACTCATGTCAAATCACACTGAATATGCGATCCAATGTCTTAAATTGATCGATATATACTTCACGTGAAGGTGTAAGAGATTTGATTTTAAATGATTATTGATGATTAAAGACATTTAATAGAAATAAGGTTTTTATAGATTCATATCTACTTCGAGCGTGTTTTGAAATGATTGAACGCCATATTTTTTTCAATTTTGTTTTCCTCTCTATTATCTATATTTTTAATGTTTGATTTGTTCACTTGAAATCAGGAAACCAATTAACGGATTGAGGGAAATAGAAATGAGCAAGAAAGGCAAAGAAATGGCCCAATCACCATCTACCGAAAACTCAGATATGTCTCCCCTCTTCTCAGACACCACCTGCAACAAGGATTGTGGAATTTCTTCATGGGAGGCAATGTATAAGCTTTTCAAGGATGAAAAGCCAAGGGTAATAGTCAAAGTTTCTTCAGACCCAACCTACTTCGATGTTGCATGCTCATTCATCCACAAGGTAGCAGCAAGGCCAAAGATTCTTCCCTATAGAGATATTATTAAGTGGGTAATTGACCACTTAAACATAGAATATAGAACATTCAAAGATTCAAAGGGTGAGAATATCGGTTCGTTCAAGGCAAAATATTTGAGGACAATGTACCACTTACCCATCCTATAGTAGAATTACAACAAAGCTTTTCTTCAAATATTTAGAGAAAAACGTCCAGACCTCATGAAAGTCATAAAGGAATGGAAGGAAGACCAGATAAATCTTAAACAAGATAAACTCAGTACGTACCCAATAGCACAAATTCCTTCCCCTTATTGTTATTCTGCCAGTATGTTGTCTAGATTATATGAAAAACCATACACCACTAGGTTTTCTATAGATTGGATCCCATTGATTGACGCAATCGTCAATTTCTTAATTTTGAATTGGGAAAGTATCCTATCTGATAATTTAGCCATAAACATCATGGAGTATAGGAATAAAAGAAGTGTTTCATCTAGAGAAATACCGCCCTTTTATATGAGTGCCTATGTCATGGATGTAATTTGTTTCTCTTGTAGTTTTCCTACCATGGGATGGAAATGGATACCCCAAGACCCTACACCAATCCACATTTACCACATAGCACTTTGGGATTCAGAATTCCATTTTAATTTTTACAAAAATTTCCATAGAGTGATGTTGCTTATGCACCAGATGATATTCAATGAGAAAGCCCCTAGGGTTTCCAAAGAAGGCAGTACAAACATTTTATGTTGCTAGATGGTTCGTAAAGGAAAGTTTCACTTATGTCAGAGTATTTGGGAGTTATGCTTCTCCTCACGTCTTGCCATATTATGTTCCTGAAAAATTACTTGCACGAGAGATAGACTACCAGCTTGTTGTAAATGGTATTTCAAAACAACTTAAAGATGCTAAGAAGGTCGTTTGGCCTAATTTCCCTTTACATCCAGTACTTTTGCACTTTTTGATATTGGTCATGCCTACAAGGAAGTGCTGAAAGTTAATCTATTGAATTTGGCCGCAATGCCAAGACGACCATATGATCCAAATGATGTAATTAAAAACTACATCACAGAGCTCAAAGCAAAACCTTTTGTGAAAGGGATAGATGGATTTGATGATTTATTTCAAGGCATTGAAATTTTTTCATATGTACTTAAGTTTGCATCTAGTAAACTTAATCAAGATGACTTGGAAGCCTTCCAAGCATAAAAAAAATAAGAGATTGGAAAGGATTCCTATGGATTTATTAACTATTGAATATATAAACAAAACTACTCCAAGTATTAGATTGGATAATGAAGTGGAAGACATGTCTAAGATGAGTCAGGACAATCAGAGCATCAATCTCAGAATTCAGATCATTCTGAAAATGAATCCGAAAACAAAAAGGAAAACCTAGAAAATATAATTGATCAAGTAATCAAAGAGATTGAGATGCAAGAGAAAGGAGGAAGTAATGGAAAAGAGTCAACTTCCCAAAAAGTTCAGAACAATCAAGATACGCTTGATCACTCAAAAAAGTCCCAACCAAAGAATTTGAATAGTGAATGGGATGAGTTTTCTAAAGAAATAAATACTCCTAAAACAAATCCCAATACTAATCAAGCTGCTAGTTTTCAGACACCTAAACATTCCAAGAAGTTAGTGGAAACTTTTAATCCACTACAACAAGTTCTTGAAACTCATGATCGAGATATTATCTCAGCTTATCCCACATAACAGATAATGTTACAAGTTGATAAAAGTCCCTCACTAGACGTCTTCTACATTCCTAGTCATAAGGTTTTAGTAAACAGAAGAAAAAGGAGAAGAATTGATGATACAGTCACAAATCTTACAAATGAATCTGTTGATGTTTTTTGGAGAGATCCTCTAGCTAATCCTACGTAACATTTAACCAAACTATCACAGTTTGCAGGGGAATATGATACTTCCACTGTTGATAAAGCTACTGAGGTTAAAATTTTACTGAAGCAGAGATAATAAAGAATACAAGAATTAGAGGGACTGTTAAATCAAGAAAAGTCTAATTCTTGTGATAAAATAGAATTGAAGATGTCCCAATTTCAAAAATATTTCGAAAGTCTTAATTTACAGCATCAAGTACAACTCTTTGAGAATAAAACACAATTGGAAGCAGTAATGAATAGATTACAAAGTCAGCCACAGTTAGAGAAATTCATAAAGGAAGCATTGGATGTGAATGCTAAGTTAAAGAAAAAACAAGAATTATTTTGCCAACAAGCTTCTATTACTGGCTCTTATTGTGACTCAAGTTAAATATTGATCCAACAAGTAGCTATCCAGAAACTTTAATATGAGAAGATCGAAAAGAAAATAAATGAACACATTCAATGGCAAGTATCAGACTCAAGCAAGGAAGCTAGTATACCACAGATAGACAAATCCCACAAGCATATCTTATTTCAGGATTGGGAAGCACAGATAAAGCAAGCAGAGAAAGATGCAGAGAAATCATCAAAGATGACAAAGGAAATTACTGAATTTGTATGTGAAAAGTAGTTGAAATAAGAACTTATCAAAGAGTGCATGTCTAAAGTGCTCTCAGAAGTCAAACAACTGGAAACACAATGGAAAAATAAGGCAAAAATATAGGATGAAACAATTTAAAAAGTAAATAAGTTTGATCAAGAAAATTATTGGATTTTTTTTATCAAACCTTATCATCTGTACCAGACCTTGCAGAATTTAACAGATTTAACAAGAAGATCGCAGCCAACACTCTCAAATGCGATATTCAAGGGACAATTCAGATCAAATATTTCACAACCAGCTCAACTCAAACCCATGCTAGATATTTGTCAACTTCAGGATCAAATCCAACAGAAAGATCAAAATTCATAAGTCATATGGTTACTTTATTTTCCTAGATTGTAGTTAAAGTTAGTGTTACGAGGATGGTGGTTTGAAAATCCCCTATTTTTATGTAATAATATATTTTCAAAACATAGTTAGTTTAGTATGTAAACCCCTCTCATGCATTTAGACAAGGGTCTAGAAATTTGTCAAAAATTTTTGCAAAGAATGCACTATTGTAATTTTATGAATTCTTTGATGAATTAATGGAACACACTCTGTTAGATTTTGAAATTTGAAGTTGTTTAACTGATGTTGCACTATTATACTCTTTAAATTTCTTTAAAGTGAAGAGGAGAAAATATCTACTGTCAGTTACTGATTTCAGAGAGAAAATGTGACTTGATATAGAATGTTCCAGGATGAATGTCATGAAAATGAGGGTTTATGAGTATTCATTGGATGACTTCTCTTGAACATATCAACGACACTTAGATGAGTTGGCAACATTGACCCAAAACCGAAGTGAAGGTATGATGAACCATCAGTATGAATGAATCGTCAAGAAGATTACCCAACCAAAAAGTCACAACGATGGAGTAAAGTTTCATGTTCAAGAGTTACATATTACTGTAAAAGTTCTGTTTACTTTCCCCAAATTTCCCCGATCATTTTTCGACTAGTACCTCTTTATTTTTTAACAAGCTTGAGGAGGATAACATATTATCGATCAATAATTCAACCCTTCAGGCGAATATTCATCGCTATTTAATAATCTAACGAGTCTAGCGATAAATGAAACTCGATTCTTTCCACGATCGTCAAGACCATCACTATTTTTTGTTTTAATGAGCCTAACGACAGTGACAACTCGATCCTTTTTCATATTTAGAGAGTTTTAAAAAAATGACAAAAGAAAACTCCATGAGTCCTTTTTCGTAAACTTTTCGCTCAGGTCCAAAAAAGTTGAAAATGATATTTGAGAGAACCTCCTAACCATGTTCGACTAAGGTTTTCCTTTTTCGTAAATGATCTATCTTAGTCTGGAAAAGCGTTAAAATTATACTGAGTGTATGTCATTTCATTTAGTTTTACAAGCTCAAAAAGACAAGTGCTCGACAATATTTTCACATTATCAGAGTCCAAAAAGAGCTAAAAGAAGACTCTAGGGGTTCCTTTTTTCGTTGTTATCGAAGCTCGAAAAAGAGATAAAAGTGTGCTTCAAGTCCTTTTTCATTTTTATCAAAGCTCGAAAAATAAGGATGAAAGTATGCTTTGACCGACTTTAAATTTAATTTATGAGCAGGAAAATATGGAAAGAAATTGGCATTTTCATGTGTTTTATGAGCATGAAAAATAACAAAAAAATCTCGGGATTTTCATGAGTTTAATGAGTCTTAAAAATAATAACCAAAATGGACTCAAGATAGTTTCAAATGCTCCCTGCAAGAGCACATAATTAATGCCCCCGGCAAGAGCACATGTCGAATGCCCCCTGCAAGAGAAAATGTATAATGCTCACTGCAAGAGCAAATGTGAAATGACCCTTGCAAGAGCACATGCCCTCCAAGCTTCATTTCATTCACCTAAGTAGACTACTGGTTACTAATAGTTTGATGGAATAAAGGTTCCTTTATGAGATTAGATGAAAGACTTGTCTTAATTATGAGATGATTTGTTTCATTTTTTAACGAGCTTGACATGGGAAAATAACTATGCTCATGACCCATTTCATTTTTTAACGAGGTTAAAAAAATAAAAGAACTGTCCACATGAATATATTTCATTTATCGAGGTTGACACATTAAAAAAACTTTCCTCAAGGGAACCTGTTTCATTTATCGAGGTTGATACATAAAAAGAACTATCCTCATCACCTTATTCATTTTTTAATGAGGTTGACACAGTAAAAGAACCATCCTCATCACTTGTTTCATTTTTTAACGAGGTTGACCTAGTAAAAGAACTTTCCTCATGATTTTTTTTCATTTTTTAATGAGGTTGACACAGTAAAAGAACCATCCTCATTGTGCAGTTATACCAGTGAACGTATGCTAGAAAAGACATAGTCTAACAAATTCATCATTTAAGGAGTTTGATGAGCGCCACAAATGATAACTTATAACATGTGTTGATGGGTCTTATCTAGGGTTTTCATTGAATTTAGGAATGTCAGAGGGTAATTTCTGTGGTGTCACCGACCACTAAGGATAAAAATTGATATGAACAGCTTAATATTGCACTGAATATGTGAATAAAGCATCAAGTCATTGAATACTCATAAGGGAGGAAATAGATAGGATTCCAGATGATGAAATGGGTGAAGTCAATGGAGAAAACATCAAATATGAAGCAACAATAAATGTTGTCGCAACAAAAATAGATGGTTCAGTCTCAAATGTTGTCTCAGCCATGGTCATACAACCTAATGTATACCCTACAGGATCTACGAGAACTTGAATTGACACAGGATCAAAGAAAGTAGTGTGAGTTGATTGAGGAAAAGTCTCGTAAAGATAAAGCTCTGATCCAAAATGGGTTGGATAATGAATTCTTAGTTAAACTGAGAGGGGGGGTGGGGGGGGGGGTGAATCAGTTTAACACATACATGAGCTTTTTAAAATTTTCATCAGCTTATTTATAGCTTACTTTTATAACCAAACTTAATATATGAGCAGTCTTAATAAGTTGCAGCAAGTATTAAATTAATGTGACATCAAACTTGTTATGAGAGTAGCAAACATTAAGTAGATTTGGTAAATCATCTCAGCACACAGGTAACACAGATAGAGACAACAGATATAAGTGGAAACCCATAGAGGGATAAAACCACATCTTATTATTGTTGTGATACAAAGGAAAGCTCCAACTCCCTCTCACCACTGTTTTTCTGCAGGCACCAACCTACAAGAGGCTCCGACCTCAATTCTGCAAGCTACAACTTGCAAGGAAGCTCCAACTCCCTTCAATTTTACGAGCACAACTACGAGGCTCCAACTGAGTTAGCTATGGCTGACCAACTATCAAGCTTCAACTTGATAGGGATGCTCCAACTTCCTCAATTTATCAAAATAAATGTTTGTTGATTTACCTCAGATATCAGCTCTGTTTTGTAGCATCTCTTTCTCCTCCTCTCTTCCTTATCTTCTCTGCCTCAATTTTCCAAACTCTGCATTCTCTCTTCTCACTCTCTCTAACCTCTCTATGCATATCAAGATGATATTACTTATAGAGATTTTCTTATGACTGTCTGTATTCCTCGGGGAATTTTGAAATAGATGGCCATACCCCTTAGTCATACGCTTCTCACATTATAGCTCCTCAAAATACTTTGTGGTACAATTTATTATAATGGGATATTTGTTCTCTTCGATTTGCCCGATACATCACAACAATATAAATTAAAATCATTCAATTACAATGCAAACCCAGCTCACTCATTCAACCTCTTGGCTTGCTGAGCATTTGTCTTTTCTTTGACTGTGTCTTTGTCCCTTTCGACTCTGTTTGTTTCCTTGTTCACTGTCGCAGGGTAACAGCCATATTCCATACATATGTAACTGTGATTTTTATATCATGCTAATTGATTCTCGGCACAATAATAATAAGGCGTTCTAATATGTGCACTGCCATGGTGTAACTGCAATGTATCTGTAACAATGCCTTTTATATATAACACAATTTCAACTCTCGGCATAATTATAATGAGGCGTTTTTAAATATATGCACTACCGTGTTATCTAACTTATGTAACTTCTGGTGATATAATGCTAAGAGGTCATGTTAATACATAAAATGCCCTTACGGGCTCACTTCGCCGAACTTTTCGATGCGATGTATTACTCCTCGACTGCTTCCAATTGCGATTGATCGCAATCGCAATTTCCATTTAAATGTTTCGATGCTCTACTCCTTCTCCAATGCGACTAGTCACTGTTCACCTTGAAATGCCAATGCGATGACCTACTTTAATGCCGGAACTTAAACATGTTTGAATCATAGTTCATATACCCATCGGGTCTGCATCTTCATCGCAATCGCAACTTCTATTGTCATGCTCCGCTACCATACTTTTCTCCGATGTGATGCAACACTGTTATGCTGGAACTCAAACATATATTAATCACAGTTTATACGCCCATCGAGTCCGGAACTTCATCGCAATCGCAGTCTTTTGTTAACATGTTCCGCTATGAACTTTCTCCGATGCGATTGGGTGAGGGTCCCACATGTGAATTAACTTTGGATTTGGTTCATTGGTTGACTTTGTTAACCCAACACACTAATGCGTATATCCACAGGGATTTTTGGGTCCAACAACTATACACACTTTGTCTTTGTTATTAAACTCTCAAATAATATAACCTTTGGTAAATTAAATGAATCACCCGACCTTTTATATAAGCCTTGGCCTTTATAACAAAGAGCTTTAATAATGTTAACCTTGCAACAGTATTCAACCTTTCGACTCGAACCATAAATCAACACCTTTTATTTGATTTATTTAAAACCTGACCTTAGCACTTTATACAATGATTCGACCCTCTGCTTATAATAAAATCTTAATACAATGCACAACCTTTGAACTTTTATATATAAGGCGCAGCATATGTATCGCGCTGCATATGTATAAGCTTCCGCTCCCGCCTTAATGTAACCTTCAACTGGGGTAATGATTCTCAAAATTTTCTGTAGAGGGGTCCCACCTTATGGTACTTCGTATATAGTGCGCTGTGCATATATATATATACACTTTACTCTTTGTTTAAAAATTACTTATGCGATATAAAGTGTTGCATATATATATATATATATATATATATATATATATATATATATATATATATATATATATATATACTTTGTAGCTTGAGTCACTAGTGTATCTTCCGAAGACAGGCTCTGCCCTCTGCCTCCATTGCTCAACTCCATTTCTATATATATATATATGTATATGTGTACTTTTCCGCTTCGGTCTTTAGTGTATCCTCCGGTGAGGCTCTGCCTCTGCTCCATTGCTCAACATTTCATCTCCACCTTTACCTTCACTATGATCATGACTGCCTTTGCCTCCATTGCTCGGCCATTTCATCTCTGCCTCTGCCTTTGTGCCTCTCTTGCTCAAACAACCTCGGCCTCTCTTGCATTAGCTAAAGCCATTTCATCTCTTCCTCTGTATTTTCTGTCTCTGCCTCTCTTTTTACTGCCCTGTCTTTGTTCTTCTTATGCTCCTTGTAAATGTTCCCTGCTGTCTTCTGCTACTGTCCTTTGCCTGTCTCTGCATCTGCTGCCTCCTTTGCCATCAATGACAACATTTCCAACAATCTCCCCCTTTGGCATTGATGGCAATATACTTTCTATGTTTGCCTTTGAGGACCCTTTCTCCTGTTGCTTGCTCTTCCTCCCCCTTTGACATCAATGGCAAGGGTTTGCTCATCTCTTAGTGAAGATTCTATCCTTTTTTCAACATTTCTTGCATTTCCTCTCTCTGAGATCTTCTGACTTTGTACCCTACTGCTCCAAACTTTGGATTAGATCTAAAATACTGACCCTTTAGTCTTTTTCATTGATTCTTTTATGTTGGATGTATTATTGCCATAATCCTTTTGATCCTGAGGACCTGTTTCATGCTTCCCTTGCTGGCTGATCTCCCCCTGGAATGATATTTTCGTTTCTGTTCTCCCCCTGAAACTATGCTTTCTCTTCATATCAGAGTGTAGCATCTATAGATACTACTCCAAGTCTATTTCTCAAATATTCAAATGGTTCTTTGGCAGGAGGTTTGGTAAATATATCTGCTGTCTGTTCTTTTGTTGGTACATACTCCAGTTTTACTATCTTTTGAGCCACTTGTTCTCGGAGAAAATGATACTTGATTGGGATATGTTTAGTTTTTGAGTGAAGCACAGGATTTTTAGATATACTTATAGCACTTGTATTATGAAATTTGATTGAGATAGGTTCATCAATGCTTACCTTCATGTCTTGGAGGGTTTACTTCATCCACATGACTTGTGTACAACATGCTGCTGCTGCTATATATTCTGCTTCTGCTGTAGACAGAGAGATAGATGTTTGTTTCTTGCTTAACCATGCCACCAGACTTTCTCCTAAATAGAATGCACCTCCACTTGTGCTTTTCCTTTCATCCCACCTTGGTAGCATTAGCATGCATTTGTATCTTTGTCAAGGTGAAGCTTTGCCTTTAGGATACCAAAGTCCATATTGTTGTTGTTCCTTGTAAATACCTAAATATTCTTTTGACTGCCAAAAGGTGGTTTTGTTTAGGTGCTGCTTGATATCTAGCCACTAGTCCTACTGCTAGCATGATGTATGGTCTTGATGCTGTTAGATACATCAGACTTCCTATCATGGATCTGTAGAGTTTTTGATCTATATCAGCAGATCCATCATCAGCACACAGCTTGCATCCTGTGACCATGGGAGTTGACATAGGTTTGCAGTCCTCCATTTTGAAAATTTTCAACATTTATTTTAAGTATTTTTCCTGTGAGATGAATGTGCCTGTGTTCTTTTGCTGAATTTGAAGTCCTAAGTAGAAACTGAGTTCTCCAATCATGGACATCTCAAACTCTGATTTCATCTCCTCAGCAAACCCTTTTGCTAGTTCATCTCTGTTGCTTCCAAACATAATGTCATCAACATATACTACAACAATTAGGAGTTCATTTTCATGGGTTTTTATGTATAGATTGCTGTCTACTCCACCTCTCTTAAAGCCTTGTTTTTTCAAATACTTATCTAGTCTTGAGTACCAAGCACGAGGAGCCTGTTTTAGTCCTTAAAGAGCCTTCTTCAGTCTGCACACATACTTTTCTTTGTCTGTTAAAGAGAAGCCTTCTGGTTGTTCCATGTAGACTTCTTCTTCTAGATCTCCATTCAGAAAAGCAGATTTCACATCCATTTGATATATCTTGAAGTCTTGGTAGCATGTAAAGGCCAGAAACATTCTGATGGCTTCCATTCTGGCTACAGGAGCAAATGTTTCATTATAATCAAGTCCTTCGATTTGTGAGTATCGTTTGCAAACTAGTCTAGCTTTATTCCTGATTACCTGTCCTTGCTCATTCATTTTATTCTTGAATACCCATTTTGAGCCTATAACATTTTTCTCAGTGGGTCTAGGAACTAGTTCCCAAGTGTTTTTCTTCTCAATTTGGTCCAATTCTTCATTCATAGCATTCACCCAAGACTTGTCCTTGTTGGCTTCTTCAAATTCCTTTGGCTCTATTTATGATAACATGGCTATGTATACCTCTTCGGTCTGTTCAGTTAGCTGCCTTCTTGTCTGGACCCCTTTTCTCTTGTCTCCTATGATCTGATCTTCAGGATGATTCTTCTGAGTGTATCCTGAGGGGGCTTTCGAGCTCAGCTCTGCATCTTTTGTTGTCTTGCTTGTTTCATCATCATTTTGGTTTTCTTCTTCATGGTTGTCTGATGGACTGCAGTAGTTTGTATCTCTTGTATTGTTTGGAAGTTCTTCATCAAATATCACATCAATAATTTCTACTATTTTTCGAAGAGTCCTGTTGTAGCACATGTACCCTTTAATTTTGGAAGCATATCCTAGAAAAATCCCTTCATCTGCTCTTGCATCAAATTTCCCAAGATTTTCATCATTATTCTTTATATAACATTTGCTTCCAAAAATTCTAAAATGTTTGATTGAAGCTGGCTTTCCATGCCATAGTTCATAGGGAGTCTTGTCACTGCTGGGCCTTAAGTGAGCTTTATTAAGGATATGCACCATTGTGTGTACTGCTTCTGCCCAGAAGGTTTGAGGAATATTACTCTCTTGCATCATGGCTCTGGCAATTTGTTGAACAGATCTATTTTGTCTATCTGCTACTCCATTCTGCTGAGGTGTCCCTACAATAGTAAATTGTTGTTTTATGCCATATTCATTGTATATATTTGCAAAGTCATAATATGTGAATTCACCTCCTCTGTCCGATCTGATGCATTGTAGCTTGCATCCTGTCTGATTTTCTGCTAATGCTTTGAATATTTTGAATTTTTCCAGAGCTTCCGATTTATTCTTGAGAAATGCAACCCATGTCATTCTGGAGAAATCATCTATTATCAGCATGAAGTAGGATTCTCCACTTGGTGTTTTAGTTCTTGCAGGTCCACACAGGTCCATGAGCACAAGTTGTAGTGGTCTTCTTGTTGATAACTCATCTTTGGCCTTAAAGGATGTGCGGGTCTATTTGCCTAATTGACATTATTTGCATATGGTATTAGAAGGCCTTTTTATTTTTGGCATGTCTTTGACAGCTTTCTTCTTGCTTAGACCGATGATGTGATCAAAGATGAGATGTCCCAATCTTTTATGCCATAACCATGACTCCTCAAGTTTGCTAACATGACATGCTTCATCTTCCTCTTTCACAATGTAAACATTACTCTTTGTTCGAACTCCTTTGAGCAGAGTCTTACCTGTGGTGCTTGATCTGACTTCACAATCTTGTGCTCTAAAAAGAAATTCACATCCTTTATCACACATTTGACTGACACTCAACGGATTTTATTTCAGCCCATCTACAAATAGTACATCTTGGGCCTTACCTCTTCCATTATCTAAGCTGACTAAGCCCTTTCCCTTGATTTTTCCTGATTTATCATTGCCAAAAGTAACATTACCAGTTTTCTTTTCATCAAAAGTTATAAATTTTCTCCTGTCTCAGTCATATGTTTTGAGCAGCCACTGTCTAGATACCATTGGCTTTTCAGATCTTGAGCAGTTGGAGCTAGGTCACACTTATTCACCTTATTTTTCCACTGGAAGCATCCTTTTGTTTGGTATCTTTTGTGAGATGATGAATCACATCCTTTCAGAGGACATTTGGAAAGCATATGTCCAACTTGATTGCATACACAACATTTGATCACAATTTTTGCTGAATTGTGAGTATGAACAAAATTTCTTTGTTTCATAAACCTCCTTGAAGTGTTGAACATTAATCTTTGTCCATACTTTCTACATTCAATAATTTTATGGCCAAATTCCTCTCAATAAAAACAGTAACCATAGAAATTATTTTCATACCTGATGTAAGTTTGTCTTCTCCATTTGTTTGCTTGAGACAGTCTCTTCACTGTTTGCATCTTTTGTTGGTTTGAATCACTCCTCCTTTCATGACAGTATGTAGCAATGTGTCCCAGCTTGTGGCAGACATAACAGGTGGCATTCTTCATAGGAGGGAAGAATCTCCTTTGATGGTTTCCAAATTTGACATACTCAGGGGTCTTAGTATTTATTACATTCTTTGCTACTAGTGGTTTCTTCTGATCTTTGTCTTCCTCATTACAAGTTTCTTCTTTTGTAGGAATTGTTTGAGCTGCTTCATCATTCTTTTTTGCTTTTACAAAAATAATCTTTTTGTTTTCCTTTTCTTTGCTTTTACTTGATTCTCCTTCATAGCCTATTCCATTTTTTATCATAGGAGATCTTTGAGCATCCAGAATTTCGTTCAACTTACTAGAGCTTGTTGTTTGAGAGGAATTTGTAGATACTTTCCTCTAAGCATTTTCTAATTTCTTCCTTAGACATACAACTTCTTCTTCCAGCTTCTCTTGTTTTCGAGTTTTATCCTTGATTTGCTGAAGTAACATGTCTTCTATCTTCTTGGCTTCTTCAAGCTCTACCTTCAGCTGCATGAGGACTTCTAAATTTTGTTCTTCTATTACATACTTGAGGAGAATGTCCTTTTGTTTTCTGCACTTCAGTTTGAGTCTGTCAATCTCCTCCAGAGCACTTCTTAGCTCCCCCTCAAGGTCGACTTCACCTTCTTCTTCTTCATCTTCTAGCAGGAGTCCTTCAAGATCTTCTATGGCCATCAATAAAAATTCAGAGGTTCCTTCTTCACTTGAGGGTTCATCTGAGTCTTCAGATGTATTGCTGTCTTGTTGAGCATAGAAGGATTTTCTGCTGAACTTATTTCCTTTCTGCCAGTTCTTTGATGTATTTTTCTCCGACTCTTGAGCCTGATTCCTTACTTTCTTGTGAGGACACTTAGCAGCATAGTGTCCAACTCTTCCATAGTTAAATCATTTGAAAGGAAGTTTACCTTTGTATTTACCTGAGCCTCTATCCAATTTCTTGACAAATTTTGCCTCTTCTTCATCCGAGCAAGAGCATATGTATTCCTCTTCTTCTTTCTTCTTTTCCGTTTTAAAGGCTGCCTCCCTTGTACTTGGATTCTTCTATGGGAGTCTCATCTCATGCGCTATTAGATTTCCCAGAAGCTGGTTCATGGTCAGGGTTTCCCAATCACCTGTTTCTTCTATTGCAGACACCTTGGGGTTAAAACTAGGTGGAAGAGATCTTAGAATCTTTTGCACAATTATAATTTATGGCATGGTTTCTCCAAGAGCTTTCATATTGTTAACAATTTCTGCAACTTTTAGGAAGAAACTGGCAATGTCTTCATCATCATTCATTTTTAAGTTCTCAAACTGGGCTCTATAGACTTGAAGTTTGGTAGTCTTTACTTTCTTGTCTCGCTCATGGATGTTCTCCAGAGTATCCCACATTTATTTGGTAGTGTCTTTGTGCATTAATTTGATAAACTCTGCTTCACACAGTCCATTTAAGATGGAATTCATGGCTTTTGCGTTAGCTACAAAATCTTGTTTGGTTTCTTTCTCTGAGTCAGTTTCCTTTGGGACATATCCTAATTCCACAACAGCCCAGAATTCTATTCCTAGAGACATTATGTATGTCCTCATTCTGATTTTCTAGAAAGCATAATTTGCACTAGTGAAAAAAGGGGCTTTATTGGTTGAGCATCCTTCTTTACTAGCCATCTTGGGAACCTAGGATCTCCTTTCAGTTGTTAGACTGGTACAAAGGAACTAGCTCCGATACCAATTGTTGAATTATTAGTTAAACTGAGAGAGGGGGGGGGGGGTGGGGGTGAATCAGTTTAACACATACATGAGCTTTTTAAAATTTTCATCAGCTTTTTTACAACTTACTTTTACAACCAAACTTAATATATGAATAGTCTTAATAAGTTGCAGCAAGTATTAAATTAATGTGACATCAAACTTGTTATGAGAGCAACAAACATTAAGCAGATTTGGTAAATCATCTCAGCACATAGGCTGCACAGATAGAGACAACAGATATAAGTGGAAACCAATAAAGGGAGAAAACCACATCTTATTATTGTTGTGATGCAAAGGCAAGCTCCAACTCCCTCTCACCACTGTTTTTCTGCAGGCACCAACCTACAGGAGGCTCCTACCTCAATTCTGCAAGCTACAACTTGCAAGGAAGCACCAACTCCCTTCAGTTTTCTGCAGGCACCAACCTACAGGAGGCTCCAACCTCAGTCAGCTACAACTGACGACTATCAAGCTGACTTGATGAGGCTCATTACTCTCGGTTGCTCAAAAATGTTTGGCGGTTACCTCAGATATCAGCTCTGTTCTGTAGCATCTCTTTCTGCTCCTCTCTTCCTTATCTTCTCTGCCTCAATTTTCCAACCTCTGCATTCTCTCTTCTCACTCTCTCTAACCTCTCTATTCATATCAAGATGATATTACTTATAGAGATTTTCTTATGACTGCCTGAATTCCTCAGGGAATTTTGAAATAGATGGTCATACCCCTTAGTCTTCTGCCTTCTCATTTCTTTTCCAGCTCACTCAAAAATATAACTGTAGGTACCAATTTAACATTACAGTTGGATATTTGTTCTCTTCCAGAGATTTTCCAATGCATCACAACAATATAAATTAAAATCATTTACATTCAATTACAATGCAAACTCCAGCTCACTCATTCAACCTCTTGGATCGCTGCGCATTTGTCTTTTCTTTGACTGTGTCTTTGTCCCTTTCAACTCTGTTTGTTTCCTTGTTCACTCTCGCAGGGTAACGACCATATTCCATACATATGTAACTGTGCTTTTTATATCATGCTAATTGATTCTCGGCACAATAATAATAAGGCGTTTTAATATGTGCACTGTCGTGGTGTAATTGCTATGTATCTGTAACTATGCCTTTTATATATAATGCAATTTAAACTCTCGGCATAATTATAATAAGGCGTTTTTAAATATATGCACTGCCAGGTTATCTAACTTATGTAACTTCCGGCGATATAATGCTAAGAAGTCATGTTAATACATAAAATGCCTTCACGGGCTCACTTCGCCGAACTTTCCGATGGGATGTATCACTCCTCGACTGCTTCCAATTGCGATTGATTGCAATCGCAATTTCCATTTAAATGTTCCGATGCTCTGCTCCTTCTCTGATACGATTAGTCACTGTTCACCTTGAAATGCCGATGCGATGACCTACTTTGATGTCAGAACTTAAGCATGTATGAATCACAGTTTAGAAGCCCATCGGGTCCAGAACTTCATCGCAATCACAATCTTTTAATATAGTGCTCCGACGCTTTGCTTATTTCCGATGCGATGGTCTATTTTAATGCCGGAACTTAAACATGTTTGAATCATAGTTCATATACCTATCCAGTCCGCATCTTCATCGCAATCGCAACTTCTATTGTCATGCTCCGCTACCACACTTTTCTCCGATGCGATGTAACACTGTTATGCCGGAACTCAAACATATATTAATCATAGTTTATACGCCCCTCGGGTCCAGAACTTCATCACAATCGCAGTCTTTTGTTAACATGTTCCGCTACGAACTTTCTTCGATGCGAGGTGAGGGTCCCACATGTGAATTAACTTTGGATTTGGTTCATTGGTTGAATTTGTTAACCCAACAAACTAATGCGTATATCCACAGGGATTTTTGGGTCCAACAACTATACACACTTCGTCTTTGTTATTAAACTCTCAAATAATATAACCTTTGGTAAATTAAATGAATCACCCGACCTTTTATATAAGCCTTGGCCTTTATAACAAAGAGCTTTAATAATGTTAACCTTGCAACAGTATTCAACCTTTCGACTCGAACCATAAATCAACACCTTTCATTTGATTTATTTAAAACCCGACCTTAGCACTTTATACAATGATTCGACCCTCAGCTTATAATAAAATATTAACACAATGCACAACCTTTGAACTTTTATATATAAGGTGCAGCATATGTATCGCGCTGCATATGTATAAGCTTCCGCTTCTGCCTTAATGTAACCTTCAGCTGGGGTAATGATTCTCGGAATTTTCTGTAGAGGGGTCCCACCTTATGGTACTTCGTATATAGTGCGCTGCGCATATATATGTATATATATATATACTTTTCCGCTTCAGTCTTTAGTGTATCTTCCAGCTGGGCTCTACCTCTGCCTCCATTTCTAGACCATTTCATCTTTGCCTCTGCCTCCATTGCTCGACCATTTCATCTCTGCCTCTCTTTTTACTGCCCTGTCTCTGTTCTTCTTATGCTCCCTGTAAATGTTACCTGCTGTCTTCTACTGCTGTCCTTTGCCTATCTCTGCATCTGCTGCCTTCTTTGCCATCAATGACAACATTTCCAACACAAGTGGTATTAGAGCAGGTGTTTGTAGACGTGAATTGCATGTTTGTATGCTAACTAGAAATAGGTTACGAAAAAGCAAAGGGACACTAAAGTATTTTGATCCTGAAGTGGGATGTGCATATCAAAGAAGAAACATGGATGACGATGTTCGAAATGAGAAGGAGCTAAAATTCTACAAGACCTTATACACCATGGCAGACTAGGTTGATAAATTGTTCTCTAGACTTGATAAACTAGAGAAAGCAGGGGAGAGTGCTTCAGAAGGGCAAGGTTCATGGCATGGAGATAATGGAGGAGATCCACCTCCTTCTCCTCTAGCGAGTGAAAGTTCTTCCTCCTCTTCTCACCATCATCATAGGAATTCAAGACATGCATCTAATAAAACTTTCTTTAAGTTAGATGTAAAATTTGATCTACCCATGTATAATGGTGAAAGTAATGCAGAGAAACTTAACAACTGGATTAGGCAGCTTGAACTCTACTGTAGGATTCAGCAAGTTGTGGAGGATGAGGCAAATATCTAGTTGGCTTCTCTTCGACTGAATGGAAAAACTCTCATCTTGTGGGAGAGCAGACTTCAAGGCATCAGTAATTTGGGTAACCTTCTTTCCTCATGGTCAAATTTTATTGCTGCACTTAAAGATCAATTCTATCCCTTGGGTTATAAGCAAAAAGCCTTAATGGAGTCGCAGTATCTAAGGCAACGTAAAGAAAAAAATGTGCAAAGCTTTACCGAGGAATTTAGAAAACAAGCACTAAGTTGGGGCATTTCATTAGATTCACCTGAAGTGGTAAATAAGTATATTGGGTCATTACATAGTTACATTAGACATTCATTGTTAATGTTTGAACTTACTACTATTGACTTGGCCAGTGTAAAGGCCATTCATCTTGAAAAAAGGGGCAGAAATGATAAGGATGATCATTCAAAGAAACCACCTTTCAAACCTTCAAATGGAAAATTCAAGGGGAAAGGAAAGGGAAAGGAAATGAAGATGATATCAACAAAGAAGGATGAAGGAGAAAAGCCTTATTTCACTCACTGCAAAAAGGAAGGTCATAATGACGATCATTGTTGGAAGTTGTACCCGGAAAAGAATCCAAAGAGATATGGTGGAAAGGGTAAGCAAAAGACAGTAGCAACTGCGTAACAAGACCTTGGATCCAGCTCTAGCGATGATGCATTGATCACAGCAGTAGGCACAAAAGGTAATCTTTCTCTTCATGTTAAATTCTGAATCACATGGAAGCACTAGTTCAATAGATGAGCCTCTTCCTAATGAACGAAAGAGAATTGAATTGTTTCATATTAGAGTTGTCATAAATCATACAAAAGTAGAAACTCTATTTGATTTAGAATCTCAAGAAAATTTAATCTCAGAATTCTTGGTTAAAAAGTTAGGCCTAGAATTTAAGCCTCATCTGAAACCTTATCTGCTTGGATGGATACATGAAAAATTAAAACTAAATGTAACTAAGCAATGTAAGGTTAAATTTGTAATTTCTTCTAAACTGGTGGATGAAGTAGAACTGGATGTCATACCATTGGTTATCTGTGGTTTTGTGTTAGGGAGTTCCTATCTTTATGACAGGAAAACAATTTTCTTGACATGAAAATAAATACCAAATCACAAAATATGGGGTAGAGTATATTGTAATATCTCATCAAACCAAGATCAGTGCTAGTCTTGTGAATGCAGGATAGATGAAGAGATTGGTGAATTCCAGCAAGGGGTGTTTGCTCATGGTTGTGAGAGAAAAAGATGCAGAAACATCTGATGCTTTCCGAGGATGTGATCCACCTCATAAACATGAATTATGTGAATTTATTTCTAGCTATGATGAGTTGTTTCGGGAAACCAAAGGATTTCCTCTAAAACGAGAAATCCAATATGAGATCCATTTGCAACATGATGCTCCATTGCCAAATATTGGTATTTACAGGATGTCATCTATCGAGATGGAGGAGATCAAAAAGCAGGTACATGAATTGTTGAACCAAGGGGTCATCTGGCCAAGTACTCCTTGTGGCTCACCGATTGTGTTAGTACCCAAGAAAGATGGCACATGGAGGATGTGCATGGATTATCGGGTGCTAAACAAAATTACGGTGAATAATCAATACCCTCTCCCTCACATTGATGATTTGTTAGATCAATTAAAGAATGCTATCTATTTCACCAAATTGGATTTGTGTAGTGGTTATCACCAGGTCAGAATTGCAGAGCAGGATGTGTGGAAAACTGCCTTCAAGACCAAGTAGGGGTTGTTCAAATGGATGGTGATGTCATTTGGACTGTGCAACGTGTCAACCACATTCATGGGAGTCATGAATGATCTTTTTAGGCCTTTCATTGATGAATTTGTCCTTGTGTATTTAGATGATATTCTTGTATTTAGTATAACTTGGGATGAACATGTATGCCATGTAAAGAAATTGCCTGATGTATTGAAAAGGGAAGAATTGTATGTAAAATTGTTAGAGTGTGAGTTCGGGAAAACATTTTTGGTTTACCTAGGTCATATTGTAGGTAATGGTCAATTAAAAATAGACACCTCCAAAGTTGAGGTGATTGTAAAATGGCCTAAGCCTACCAATGTAACAGAGGTCTGTAGTTTTCTAGGTGTAGTACAATACTAGAGGAGATTCATTGCCAACTTCTCTATTATTGCATCACCCTTACACGCATTGAAAAGTATAAACAAGCCCTTAAGTGGGGAGGAAAGCAGAAAAATTCCTTCGAAGCACTGAAAGAGAAAATCAACACCGCAACAGTCCTGGCTTTACCCGATCTCCAACAGCCTTTTGAGATCGAAACTGATGCCAGTGGGTACACCATGGGGGATGTACTGTTGCAGCAGAAGAAGCCGATATTTTACCATTCGGAGAAGTTCTCCCAGGCTGGCATCAATTACCCCACTTATGACAAGGAATTGTATGCATTGGTCCAAAGTGTGAAAAAGTGGAAACACTACCTGATTGGCAAGGAAACCATTGTCCATACGGATCACTAACCCTTGCAATACCTTTAGTCACAGACTAAGCTACAACAATCTCGTCATTTCAGGTGGATGGGGTTTCTACAACAGTTTCATCTGGTAATAAATTATAAGAAGGGTACTAGTAACAAAGTAGCAGATATGCTCTCTCACCCTCCTATTGTTGCTTCTATTATTTTGCATAATGCTTCGTTGTCTTTTGAAAGTTACGCTGAACAATACGCTAATGATGATGACTTAAAAAATATATATGCAAAACTAACTCATGGATCACAGGTGGACAACTATCATTTGCAGGGGAAGTTGTATCACCTTGGAAAATTGTGCATACCCATAACAGAAAGGGTACATGTAATTCAAGAGGCACATACCTCTCTTGTGTGTGGTCACTTTGGTGTCGAAAAAACCTTATGTCGTTTGCAAAGTTTTTGATTTTGGTCCCATATGAAAAACATTGTAACCCGATTTGTAAAGGGATGTGTGATGCGTTCTATTTCAAAGCCCTCTAATAGAAAACTTGGGCTCTACACACCACTCCCTATTCTAGGTCGTCCATGGGAAAGTGTGTCGATGAACTTTGTAGGAGGTTTTCCTATGTCTAGAGAGGGTCACGAATATTTGGATGTTGTCGTAGATTGCTTTAGTAAAATGTGCATGTTAATGCATTGTAAAAAGCAGGTCACTGCTGAGCAGACTGCTTATATTTTCTTTAAGTTTGTTTGGGTCCACTTTGGCTTGCCCACATCGATTGTGTTAGGTTGAGACTCTCACTTCCTTGGAGAGTTTTGGACCAGCTTATGGCGAATGATGGACACCAAGTTGAAGAGAAGTACGACATTCCATCCAAAAATTAACACACATACATAGGTCGTCAACCATACCATGGTACACTTGTTGTGGGGCTATTACAACAAACATCCCAAGTTGTGCGATGAACATCTTCCATTTGTGCAACACACCTACAATCGAGCAGTGCATTTCTCTACACAACGTTCACCATTTGAGACATGTTTTGGTTACTTACCAAAGGACCCTTTTGACATGATCTATGGAAGGGATGAAGATGCCAGTGGCCATGATGATAGGGAAAAAGCACAACAGTTTGTCCAACGGATACAAACAATTCACCAAGCAGTGCAAGAGCAGTTGGAAAAAATTAAGGCTCGATATAAGGCCCAACATGATAAGCACCAAGTCGACCATGAATTTCAAGTTGGTGACAAGGTGTGGTTCCATATCAGCAAGGATCGAATGAAGGGGGAAGGCAAGAATTTGTGACCAATCCAGTATGGTCCATTTATCATATTGGAGAAGATTGGGAATAAAGCTTTCCGACTCAATTTTCTTGTATACATGCATCTGTACTCGGTCGTGAATGTCGAAAATCTAAAGCTTTATGAACCATTGATTATGGACACCAAGGAGGTAGGATCAATGCCGACAGTAAATGACTTTGCACCATAGTATCTCGATGAAATGCCAGAGGACATCATTCTCGATTGAAGAACCAAGAATTCATGACGAGGAGATGTGGAATATCTCCGTGTTGGTTTCAAAGGGATGCACCCAAGTAAAGCTAAATGGCTTGAAAAGGAGAAGGTGAGGGAGAAATTTCCTCACTTGCTTGTTGATTGATAAGGTTTTTGGGGTCCAAAAGCTCTACAATGGGGAGGAATGATCTAGGTGGATCGAACAGGTCCAAGTACAAGTGGCTTAAGTACAAGGGCTCAAAATCAAAGTGTAAAAAATGTAGAAAACTTAGTGTCAAGTTGAAGAACTCGTCTTTCTGATTCCAACGGCATAGACGTCACTCAATTCTGAGTCCATATGAAGGAGTTAGGAGTAGTCAAAGTTTGAGGGTTGACTTGGTGATGTGGCAGCTTAAGGAGGCAACAAATTTGCAGAAACCTGACCACTAGATTCTGGCCAACCCCGACCAGATTCTGGGTGAAATTTTGGGACAGTTAAATTGACTCCTTCGGTCAATTTACAGAATTAAAAAAAAACTAGTTTGTTTTAAAACAAACCAAAAATTATTAAAAAAAGGGGCAGGGCGGGCCATGACCCCCTCCCTACCCAATGATCATAACATATATTTTAAAATAAGTGGGTTGGCGGCCATGACCCCACCGCACCCACACATTACATCTACCATATGTTAAATACGGGTGGGCAGGGGTTGTCAACCCCATCGCCCAACCTGGCCAACCATGCCACGTATCATAATGGAGGCTGGCCGAGATATGGGGAGGGCCGCCCAATGCAGGCCCAACCCCCCATGTACAAAAATTTGCATTAAAATTTATACGACGGGGTTTCAAAAAAATAAATGGTGTAGCTTGTAAAACAATATTCGGCCTTAATACGGAGGGGGTGGGGTTTGACCACCCGACCTCCTCCCCCACATTGTGGATCCTAACCAACTCAACCAATGACTCCTTAGGGAGCCTGCCTAGCATTTTAATATATAAACTAGTCGTTTCAGAAGTGCGCCCAAGCAGGATAGGAGTGGCATGGAGTACGAGACAAGGTGGAACCATGAGCACTTTGCAGGAGGGGGGCAGAACCATGATCTGAGCCATTTCCAGAGGGTACATATTTTCACCTTGTCAGAATCAGGAAAAATTTATATGGATTCTGCACCTCTCGGTGCCATGAATCCAATGGGTGATGTCCATTTCTTCATCAAAGGTCTCCAATTTTTGGGCACTTTCAGCAATGGAGGTATAAGGGTATAATTTTGCATTTAATGCTTGTACTTTCATTTTTATTGCCATTTTATGAAAAAGGGCCTCTCCACTAATTGAGAAGGGCCCAAAGATGTAGTCCCTCTTGGACGAACTCCGATATCAATTCTGTGTCTTCTTGCATGATGTTTATTTCTTCTCTCTTCTTATGTTTATGCTTTTAAAGTTTCTTGTTTAAGCTGCAATTTTTACATGTAATTTTTTAACACATCTCAAGCAAAAGACTTCGATCAAGATTTGTCTTAGTGAGAACTTTCCTCACTTCTAGAATGGTATCTGTTCTTTCTTCACTGTCCAATTCTTCTAATTCCTCTCTAGTTTTTGAGTTTAGGAGTCTGATTATAGCTATTGCATCACTTGGTTTAGTATCAATTTCCTTCTTTACATATTCAATTAGAGTTTTTGATTTCGTAAGTAGTTTATATTGTTCAAACATAATCTCAATGGATGGCCATGTCTTAGTTATTTATTCATTTATTTCAACCAAAATATTTTTTTTAGCTTGTGCAACACTGTTCGCCATAATATTTTGAGCAAGCTTGTGAGTTTTCTGTAATTCTGTCAAATAAGCAACATTTGTATTAACCTTTTGTTCTTGTAACTTATCTAATTTCTCTATAAGTTTTTCAATCTCTTTGTCTTTAATAGCTAAATCATTCATGGCTTTAGTTAGATCTTTTGGTGTAGTGCTGGACTGTGTTTCTATTGATGAAATTTTTGTTGAGGTTTATGCGGTGGCTGTTGCTGAAGTGGATGCCTCCCCTGAATTCTGAGGTCTTTGAATGAATCACAACATTTTTCAAGTACCAGGGTAGTTAGCAAAAAAATTAGGTTGTCGAATTAAAACAAAAGATTTACAGTTTTAACAGATATCCATATCGAACATTTATTCTGGGCGCGGGAGGCAAATTAATGTCAATAATGTTTGCAATGGGAAAACATATATGTTATAACGGGTGAATGAAGGACAAGTGGCGATTAATGATTGGTCTGTGAGATGATGTGGAGGGTGACAATGGAGTGGCGGGTATAAATGGTGTAACGGTCAATAAAAAAAAAGGATGGTTTTGGAGAGGACCTGGAGGGGGGTGTAAACAGTAAGCGGGATTGAAGAGGGGGGAGGGGTGTGGATTTAATAGAGAGCTGACACGTTGCTAGAAGCAATTTAGTGGAGATAGCCTACCCGGACACAACCCCCTCGTTGGATAATGTTCGGAAGGGCTAGGGGAGAGCAGGGAGGTGTGGATGCCATTGATCTGGGCATGCCACATCTCTTTCATTCAAACTTGCGTATGAATTATCACTTGGGACAAAAAGTCACATCTGCTGACATTTTATTACAAACTTTGATTAACCATTTTAAAATGTATGGTTAATATTTTATTTAAGCATCTAATAACATAAAATTTAACAAGCTATAGCGACATTTGGACTAGCACACTATATACATGTCTAACTATTGTTTTTAAGAAGCATTTGAATGTGCTTCCTTTCTATTTTTCTTTAATTCTTTTCTTTTTCTTTGCTATTTTCTATGCCTAACATTTTTTCATCTTTTCTTTTTGTTTTATTTTTCTTATTTCTACATTTTTTCTAACATTTTTTTCATCTTAATTTTTCTTCTACAACATCTAACCTATCAAAACCAGATATGTTACAACATTGACAAAGAACTTGTAGATCCAAGTGCCGTCTCCTCGGGCTAATGGTTTCTTCATTGAAAAACAAACATAATTTTTGAAAAATGAAACAAAATTGGTAATATACGATGATGAATATTTGAAACGTTGTTTTTGTTTTCAATATTGAATGTAATGCTTCAAATATTTTCCATTGACTGGAAATAAAGAATATTGGCCCTCCAAATTCTGTAAGACAAAGGTATTGTTTCCTTTAACTTCTGAAATGTTGAAAGGTTTGAATCATAGATTATAAAACTTGCCATGTTTTCCTTTATCCTCTCTTCTAGCATTCCATCTTAACAATAAGTCTCCTTCCTTGAAATATATTTCTCTGGCTTTCCTTTCAACTAAGATTTTCATTTTTTTTTGATATTTTCTAAGCTTATATGAAACTTCATCCATGTTTTCATTTAATTCTATAATCTGATTTATCATTCTAGAGAAATTATCAGGTTCTTCATCTTCTTGTTGGAAGAATTTTGTAACACGATAAACTAGATATGTAGGAAAAATAACTTTAGTACCATAAACCAACTGAAAAGGTGATTTACCTGTTGACCTTTTAAGAGAAATCCTATTGGCCCAAACTACATCTTTGAGATGACTATCCCAATTTCTTTTATGATCATTTAATACCTTTTCAATGACTTTAACCAGACTTTTGTTGGAAGACTTTGCTAGCCCATTTCCTTGTGGACAGTAAGGAGTAGAATGATGTAACAAAATTTGGTACTTCTGAAAGAATTCAATCATTTTGACATTTTTGAAGGCTTGTACATTGTCTGTGACTATTTGCCGTGGAAAACCAAATCTAGACAATGTATTATCTTCAATGAATTTTATTATAGTAGTATTAGTAGCATGCCTAACTGGATGGATTCTACCCATTTTGTGAAATAGTCTGTGACAGTAAGAATCCATCTATGTTGATTACTTGATGGTGGATGTATTTCTCCAATGAAATCTAATCCCCATTGTAAAAATGTTGCTTCAACTAGAACTGGGACAAGAGGTAATGAGGTAAGTTTATGATTTCCAACAAACATTTGACATGGTATGCAACTTATGACCTTTGCTCCTACTTGTGCAAACAATTGGGGCCAATAAAACCCTACCCTTAAAATTTTGTGAGTAGTTTCTTTCCAAGCATAATGACCTTCACATATTTCTACATGAAATTGATCTATAACACCCTCTGTTTTTTATT